>CM035300.1:6009335-6030010 GCA_020226075.1 Hydropotes inermis | reverse complement strand
TTAAAAATCCATCCCTGTTTGGATGATACAAATATAATCATGGTAGATGTGAGGGATTTCCTTGCAAGGTTTTTCTCCCTGACTTTTCTGTGAGCATCTTTTGGTTACTTGGCATGGTGTCTTTTGGATATAGCTTAAAACAAAGCATAATGTCCGTCACTTGGCTTACTGAATCATTTCTACTTGCTCTCTGTCAACTTTCAAGTCTGTGAAAGGGACAGCAAAATTTATGCAGGTGATAGCTGTATCTAATGAATTTTCTAAAGAAATTTCCCAGGAGGGTAGTTATAAATGGAAGGAACATTTTTATTTGAAAACCACCGGTATTTCCATGTCTAGGAGCATCTGCCTGACTACAGTGAGGCCAGTCAACAGAGAACCATCTCTTATCAGGTAGTCTTATTTGTAATCAATTGTTATTTCCCTAACACATTGTTCATTGTCTTAAAGTTCACAGTTTGGGGAAAGCCAGCAGGGACCAGGCAGCTAGGTGCTTTCTCTTTCTGCTTCTTCCTTTTCCTGGGAATTGTCTATCTTTTCTCTTACATACAAATGAAATATTTTGGAGGGGCAGAAAGGAACGTTTGGAAGGCAATTCTTCATTACAGATGAACTCCAGATGTGACTTGATAGCGCTCCTTACTTGGTGGAGAAGAGTCAGCACAATTTCCTCGCACTGCTTTGAGCTGTGTTGTGTTGATAGGCAGATTTCTTCCCCCAATGTTTGATCCTAATCATGCAGTACATTCTCAGCTTCAGGGAACTGTTAACCCCGCAGGTGAATCATATGCCACGTTTTCTCATGTTCTCTGGCTCTTAGTGAGCCTTTGAGTGGGTGAGGATTGTGTTACTTATTTATCATAGGCTTCCTTGGAGGCTCAGTGGTAAAGCCTCCGCCTGCCAATGCAGCAGATGCAGGTTTGATCCTGGGTTAGGAAGGTCCTGTTGCAGGAGGAAATGGCACCCCACTCCAGTATTCTTGCCTGGGAAATCCCATGGACAGAGAAGCCTGGTGGGCTATAGTCCATGGGGTTGAAAAAGAGTCAGATGTAACTTAGCGACTAAACAACAATAAAACAATAATATTTATCACACACACACACACACACACATACATTACTGAGCACTGCTTAAATGTACATTACTTTAGGTATCTTAATAGGTGGACTGCCAAGGCATAAGTAGGAACATTTTCCATAAAATCAAAGAATCAGAAGGAGCCCTGACAATATTTTAGTTTCAATAGTCCCCAAAGTGTGGTACTTACCACGGTTATTGTTGTTCAGTTGCCAAGTTGTATCCAACTCTTCGCAACCCCATGATGCAGCATGCCAGGCTTACCACCGGGGCCTCAACAAATACACTCTGGTGACATATGAACATGTGAGATGATTTGAGTTGGCAGCTGGACAAGGCATTGAATGATACTAAATCACCTACTGAATGGTGTTCCCTTTTCAATACTATAATATTGCTCTGATTAAGTACAATAGAAAGTTTCAGGTTGATGCTAAAGTGTTCACCACTTTTCTCATGTTTTTAATTTGTTTCCACATAAAGACAGGACACATGATACAGCTAGCGTGTAATGTGACTATTTAGTTTCCATCATGTCTATTTTTATGACTGCCTTCTGTCTGAGGTAGGTAATAGCGGTGGTCCCTTGCAAGTGTCATTTGGAAATAGCAACAGTCAAGCTGGTGGCAGGCAAGTGCGTGAGGACTGGAAAGCCTTAATCTAGTCCCAGACACAACGAGAGGTCCACTGACCAGGCAGGAGGTTCAATTCTCATGCCAACACATCCTACAGAGGAAACTTAAGGTGATATTAGTCAGTTACCTCATCAGTCACACTCATGGCAAAGAACAGAGGTTGTCTAGTTTTCAAATGATACACAATCCACATGCGTCATTACATTGGGGAGTCAGCATCATTTACAGGCAATAGTTCGGACTTTTAAACTCAGACTGGCCTGGGTTGGAATCCCAGCTCTTCCGATGTATGACTTGGATAAGCTGTTGTCCGTGGTTTAATTTTCTCCTCCAGAATGTGATGAGAACGATGCTAACTTAACTTCATGAGGATGAAGCAAGACAAGGTAAATAGATCCCTGTTGTTTGGCCTAAGTGACTTCCTGAAGTGGGCCCTGGTAGCTGGTGACTCCTTCCCTGGCGTGCACCTTCATTTGATTGGCTCCATGTGGACAGACTTTATCTTTCGACTGTATTAATGTACACAAAGTCACATTTTTCACAGGAGGAGACACCATTAGGGCGATCCGTTTCCAAGTTGGAAATCTACAGCTGGACCTTCCCTGACTTTACAGGTCTGC
The DNA here is from genome assembly GCA_020226075.1 of Hydropotes inermis. Lineage (NCBI taxonomy): Eukaryota > Metazoa > Chordata > Mammalia > Artiodactyla > Cervidae > Hydropotes > Hydropotes inermis. Next base: position 6,027,678 of record CM035300.1, on the reverse strand, counting down.
TTTGATGGGGTCAAGACTGGAGAGCGCCGGTGGTGGGACCCTTGTTCCGCAAAGTGTTTCTTGGAGTTTTATTAACCTTCTGTGTTCCAAGTGCTGCAGACACTTCCTATCATTTCATAGCAGCCTTATAAACTAGAAGAGAAAACTTTGGCTGAGTGACATTATGCCCACACTCATAAAAATGAGTGACCATGCCCACATTCTCACAAGTAATAAATTGCAGGTCCAAGGCTTATCTGCCTAAAATGTCAGATACATGTTAGGCAGAAAACGGGCAATCTGTGTGCAACAAGCAGAGATTATTTGTTATTATAGACTAAAATATAAAACATTACCAGTTTTGTAGGGAAAAATACAGTGTCATGCTTAAGAGATCAGGTAATACATACACTGCCTAGGTTGAAAACTTGGTTCTACCACTTTCCAGAAAGGCAACTTGGGGTGTTTATTAAAGTCAGTTGCCTCTTTGAAATGGGAATAATGATGGTATTTCCATGATAAATTGCCATGAGGTTTAAATGAGAAAATCCCTTTAAGTATGATATGGCTGATTTGTAAGAAGGTATATGAGACATTAACTATTCAATATATTAGTGTTGTAATGATGCTGGTACAAGTAGTTAAGTGAAAGTGAAAGTCACTCAGTCATGTCCGACTCTTTGCAAACCCAATGGACTGTATAGTACGTGGAATCCTCAAGGCCAGAATACTGGAGTGGGTAGCCGTTCCCTTCTCCAGGGCATTTTCCCAACCCAGGGATTGAACCCAGGTCTCCTGCATTGCAGGCAGATCCTTTACCAGCTGAGCCATAGGGGAAGCCCAAGAATACTGGAGTGGGCAGCCTATCCCTTCTCCAGAAGATCTTCCCAACCCAGGGATCGAACTGGAGTCTCCTGCATTGGAGGGGGATCCTCTGCCAACTGAGCTAAATGCAAGGTGAATAAATGAGTGCTATTGGGCAGACCTGTTCTTTCAGAAATCTGGGACACTTGACTTGTGTCATCCCCTTCAGCTGGATCCTCACTGTAGCTTTGCACTTACTTATACAGTGATGTGGGGTTAAAAGAAAATTATTTTACTGAAATACAGTTGATTTACAATATTGTGTTAATTTCTGCTGTGCAGCAAAGTGATTCAGTTATATACATACATATTCTTTTTTGTATTCTTTTCCATCATGGTTCATCACAGGATATTGAGTATAGTTCTCTGAACTATACATAGGACCATGCTGTTTATCCATTCTCTGTATAACAGTTTGTATATGCTAAGTCCAATCCTTCCCTCCCCCGCTTCTTGTACAAGTTTTAATAAACAGAGGTGTGTTTTGTGTGCAATGCATGGGAGAGAGAAACATTAATATTCAGCTACTTTTTCATGTAACAAACCACAGCCTTCCAGCTCATATAATAAATAGTGCAACTGTATGGCTTCCAAAATGGCTCAGTGGTAAAGCCTCTCCTGCCAATACACAAAACACAGGTTGGATCCCTGGTTCGGGAAGACCCCCTGGAGAAGGAAATGGCAACCCACCCCATTATTCTTGCCTGGGAAATCCCATGGACGGGGGAGCCTGGTGGGCTACCATCCACAGGGTTGCAAAGAGTCAGACAGAACTTAACAACCAAACAACAACAACAATGGCTCATATGTAGAAAACTCTTTCCCTGGATGCTCAGGTGTCCCGTGAAGAATCTAAGTAATTTTTAAAATCAACTGCACATGCATAATAGTCATGGTCATGATATTTATGTGACCTCTGTGAATAAACACATTTTTGTGCTCGGTTTTCTTTTCACCTGGCTTCTTATGGGCATGTAAAATACATGCCAAAGAAGGCTGGTATCATTTCCTGCTAGTCGGCTCTGTCTAGATACCCCCCTGTCTGTATTTGGTCCAAGCTTCTCCTAGTTCAGATCCTGTCCTGCCGGCTGCCTGAATCTTCTTTTTCAAAGCTGTGATTTTGTTCATTTGCTGCCTTTTGATATGAGGACTTGTGTCAATATTCTGAAATATCCTTCACCCGTGGTTCTCACGCTGTGTCAACACCACCTGGAAGGCTTATTAAATGAGGACTGCCAGGCTCCTCATGCATCTGATTCAGTGAGCCTGGAATGGGGCATAAGAATTTGTGTTTCTAACCAGTTCCCAGGTGATGCTGACAACGGTCAGTCTAAAGATCACAGTTTGAGAGCCGTTGTCTTACAATAAAATGTTAAACATCCTCATTGAAGAGGACGTTCAGAAATATTGGGCTTCTGAAACATGCTCAATACTATAAAGACTGGCTCTTCATCCAGAAAGAGAAATTATAATCAGGCCACGTCGGATTGGATGGTATTTCCACCTTTGGATTTCTATTTTCTGGAAAACCTATTTTTCTACAATCTACCCTGACTCTGAATTATATTACTCTAGTGGTTCTGAGAGTAATGGAACTGGTTTATGGTATACAAAGAACTTCTTTTTATTATTATTATTGTTTAGTTGAAGTGTAGTTGATTTACAACATTGTGGTAATCACTGTTTTACAGAGAAGTGATTCAGTTTTATATACATATACACATATATATATGTATATATAGTTGCTGTTGTTCAGTTCCTGAGTCATGTCTGACTCTTTGCCACCCCGTGGATTGCAGCATGCCAGGCTTCCCTGTCCTTCACTATCTCCTGGAGTTTACTCAAATTCATGTCTATTGAGTCAGTGATGCCATCCAACCATCTCATCCTCTGTCGACCCCTTCTCCTCCTGCCGTCAATCTTTCCCAGCATCAGGGTCTTTTCCAATGAGTCGATTCTTTGAATCAGGTGGCCAACGTATTGGAGTTTCAGCTTTAGCCTCAGTCCTTCTAATGAATATTCAGGACTGATTTCCTTTAGGATTGACTGGTTTGATCTCCTTGCAGTCCAAGGGACTCTCAAGAGTTTTCTCCAACACCACAATTTGAAAGCATCAACTCTGATGTTTAACCTTCTCTATGGTCCAAGTCTCACATCTGTACATGACTACTAGAAAACCATAGCTTTGACTAGGCAGACCTTTGTTGGCAAAGTGATGCCTCTGCTTTTTAATATGCTGTCTAGGTTTGTCATAGCTTTCCTTCCAAGGAGCAAGCATCTTTTAATTTCATGGCCAGTCAACATCTGCAGTGATTTTGGAGCCCAAGAAAATAGTCTTTCACTGTTTCCATTGTTTCCCCATCTATTTGCAATGAAGTGATGGGACCGGATGCCATGCTCTTAGTTTTCTGAATGTTGAGTTTTAAGCCAGCTTTTTCACTCTCCTCTTTCACTTTCATCAAGAGGCTCTTTAGTTCTTCTTCACTTTCTGCCATAAAGGTGGTGTCATCTGCGTATCTGAGATTGTTGATATTTCTCCCAGCAATCTTGATTCCAGCTTGTCCTTCTTCCAGCCCAGAGTTTCTCATGATGTACTCTGCATATAAGTTAAATAAGCAGGGTGACAATATACAGCTTTGACGAGCATATGTTTATTCTTTTTAAAAATATTATTTTCCATGATGGCTTACCATAGAATATTGAATATGGTCTATGCTCTACAGTAGGACCTTGTTGTTTGGAATATGCAGAACTTCTGAAGCTCAAGTTCACAAATCAAAACATAAATTTATTTTCATTTTCCACTATCTCTTTTAAATTTATTCAAGGGAGTTCATGCTATTTTCCAAGTGAAAACTCTGGCAGGTTTGTGGCTTTTCTGTTCACTATTAGGCTAGTAAAAATACAGTTTGTTTGTCTGAGTAACTAGGGTGTGCAAAGATACTATTCAGAACCCTGAACTGGTTGTGATGGGGACTCCCCCTTCCAAGCCCAGCGTTGGCTGGCTTCTGGCGGCCAGTCTGCGATGAGGAAGGGAGGTGTGTTCCTCCCGTCTCTACTTCTCGGCCCTGTGTTTCCCCTCTTCCCTCTCCAGCTGCTCTTTGGGATTCCAGTGGTGGTGGAAGCTGGTGGGAGGAGATTAAGAGGATATAATGGTTCTTCTTAAACTGGTAACTTCATCAACTTCTGTCCAGTTTGGCTACAAGTCAGAGGTTCCCATGATCCTCAGGTTCGATTAATTTGCTGCAGCAGTTCACGAACTCCGGGAAATGCTTACAGCTTATTAAAGATAAGATAAAAGATACAGAAGAACAGCCAGATGAAGAGATATGTGGGCCGAGGTCCCTATGACAGAAGCTTCTCTCCCAGTGGAGTTGGGTTGCATTACCCGCCAGAGCCAGAAAAAGGAGCTAGTTTGACCTCGGACTCTGCAAGGCTCTTCTCTGCCTTTTTTTTTTTGTAATGAGAAACTCTTTAATGAATATAATTATTGAATATAATTATTGGTAATCAGTAAAGGAGAGAGCTGCCAAACTCCAAGTGGAAAATTAATGACAAAGGATACAAAAAGGAACATGTCTCTGTAAAGCCCAGGAATGAGGCAACTTGGAGAAGAAATCAGAGACAACCAGAAAAAGGGCAGGAAAGGAACAGACATTATAAAACACAAGTGGCTTTGTGACAATCTAGAGGGGTGGGATGGCTCAAGAGGTAGGGGACATATGTATAGTTACAACTGATTCCTGATGTTGTATGGAGAAACCCACACAACATTGTAAAGCAATTATCCTCCAATTAAAACATTGAAAAAATATTTGAAAGTTACTCAGAGGAGAAGTTTCTTCTGGTTGGAACCTTTTAACTTGAGCAGTAAAACTTCAGGCCCTAATTTAAAATTTACAAATGGCAGGTGTCAGCTCAGAGAAGTCACTGTTAGGCCAAGCTTATTCAATCTGTAGGCAGGGTGTAAGATAAAAGACCAAGTGATCCAAAGAATTAGCAAGAATTCACTCAGGGCTTCCTGTGAGGCAGAGTCAAATGTTCCCAGAGTTGTCCAGCAATAAGTCACTGGGACTTTGGGAGTTCCTACCCTGACCTCTCTAGGTTCCTTCCCTGTTTATTAAAAAAAATGTTTTAGGATGAATTCTACTGGTTATGGCCACTATGTGCATATTACTTATGTTCAACAAAAGAAGTCCATGGATTTAGGCAGCTTGGATCCTAAGTCTGTCTTGGTGTTGACTATATTCTGTAACTCAAGCAAATCCTAAGATCCTCTCTGAATCCTTGTTTTTCATAGGTAAAATAAAACAGTACTGGGGGAAAAAAAAGAAAAAGGAAAATACTATTGAAGTGACCTTTGTCACACAGCTCAAGGGTCCTTGAGATCTTGACTTCAGCCCCTTCCAGTGACAGGGTTCTAGCCTCTCCTTCTGAGCCCCCGGGTTCCTGCTGCGCTGCAGGGACTATGCCCAGGGAGTAATTAGAGGTGGATCATAGTTCATGATCAGATGTCACTCTTGGTGGGCAGTCCTCGGGGTGATGATGCACACTGGGCACCCATGGGAGGCACAGTTGGTAAAGACACCCACCCTGGATGGTGAGATGTTCACCCCCACCTGAAGACTTGGCAATTGGTGGTGTCAGATCAGCTCTCATGTTTCTCCCAGACACCCAACTCCTGCAGGGAACTTGGGAAATTTCACTCACCCAGCTCTTACTATGTGGTTGGCCTGTCCTGCTATGGAAACTTCCTTAGGATCTTCTCCCTTCTCTCAATAAAGCTTAACTAATTAACTTGATTCCCTTGGACAGCAAGGAGATCAAACCAGTCCATCCTAAAGGAAATCAATCCTGAATATTCATTGGAAGGACAGAAGCTAAAGTTGAAGCTCCAATACTTTGGCCACCCGATGTGAAGATCCAATTCATCGGAAAAGACCCAGATGCTGGGAGAGATTGAGGGCAGGAGGAGAAGGGGGTGACAGAGGATGAAATGGTTGGATGGCATCATTGACTCAATGGACATGAGTTTGAGCAAACTCTGAGAGATAGTGAAGGACAGGGAAGCCTGGTGTGCTGCAGTCCATGGGTTGCAGACAAGACTGAGTGACTGGGCAAAACTTAACTTAGTAACTTATGTAACCATGAAAACAGGACAAATTGTTGCTTTGTTCTCATATGGTGAAAGTGAAATGAAGTAGCTCATATGGTAGGGCAGGCTTAATTCCCAAAACTTCCTTGGAGGTGTGGGGAAAACTGACCACTCCATTCTTCAGAGAAAATGAAGAAAGCAGAACATACTAAGTTTCCATATTTAAACTATCAGAACCAGCACCAATCTAAATGATTGGGTCATCTCTAATTTCTCTTCTGGCTTGAAATACTATGAATTAAAAGCTGGAATCAATAGAATATTCTTTTTGTTCCTAGTACCACTGATTACATGGAGGAAATCTTACCCTCTATGGGATCTGGATCAATGAAACTTTTAGTCTCCAAGGCATAGAAGGGTACAAATGGCAGCCTGTAACCTGAACCTATATGGCCATGGTTTAATGGATTTGTGGAAGATGGGCATGACCTCGGAAAGTCAGTCTCTAAATATAATTACTTATGAGTTTGATGGTTATCTAAATTGATCAGCATGCTAATTCCTTACCAGTAGGAGTCCCTGGACTTGTTCAAAGGGATATAGATGGGCACATGAGTTAGGGAAAATGGCAGAGTGACCACAATCAATTGCTTCACATTTGGAGAGTCATAAGCAAACATCTAAGACCTTCCTCCTATGTGGACTGACATTTTCCTTGGTAGCTCAGGCTGTTTAATCAAGTTTCAAGCTGCTGCTTGAAGCATGACAAGCATTGCCATTCTGAGTTTGTTCCAGTCAACTAAAGTATTCCAGAAGCCTCTCCGAGCTGCTCAGAGGCTAGACTCTAGGACCAGGTATCTGACTGTGCCTTATGTATGACTTGATGAAGAGAGGTTAGTTTTTCATCCATTTATTCATATTTCCATTTATTCATGAATCCATCTGGACATCCATACACCCATTATTGGGATATTAATTATACAGCGGGCACCATGCAAGGCAACAGAAGAGTCTTACATACTTCTGTTTGGAAATAAAGGTCAGGAAGCAGGAAGAGGACCCTTTTCCGTTTTACTGTCAGGTGGCACTGAACCCTCAAGGGGGTATGGATTTGCAGCCAGTATGTCGGTTGTTGTGGGGGAGTTGCTGCTGTGAGCCATGGTCTGGGATCAGACTGCCCTTCCTGCCTCCGCAGGATGCAAAAGTCTTCACACTGATCCTGCAAGGAGGCAGGCTCTCCCCGGGGAACGAGGAGGGCCCCCCACTTTCTCTTTAAATCCTAGGCTCACATCAAAGAACATTTAGGGACTCCACATGGAGCACACATCTCCCCAGGTTCCTCTTTGCTACTGTCACCCCCCTGCACACGCTGAAGGGAATTAGATGCTGCTCCAGTGTAACCCAGAATTCATTAATAATCCAAGCACGTGCTCCCTCCAAGGGAGGCATGCAGATGAAATGACCCAAACGTGTCTACCTGAAATCAAAGCAATTAACCTCGACATTTTCAGCCCCAGGACTCCATTCTCTCGTCTATTTCCATCCTCAGAAGGGCTTTATAAAGTTTATATTTTTATCTGGGATAGCGGATCTCACTTCCCTTCTCCAAAAGTCAGAGAGCCCTTCTCTGGCCAGTGGGAGAGGTCCCAGGAGCTCTATTCATGACCTTACTGAATGGGGATTGTGTGGGGCATCTTAGAAAAACTTCAAAAACTCAAACTTCACTGTCAGAGACAGTCCATGTGCCTCGTCTGGAAGCCCATGTGCCTCCTGGGCTACTGGAAGGAGTTGCGGTCCGGGCAATGCTCACAGGCTGGGCGCATAGGCCGAGCTGCAGAATGCTTCAGGAAAGCATCCCAGGGGCGCTGGTGGTAAAGAACCTGCCTGCCAATGCAGGAGACGTAAGAGACACAGGTTCGATTTCTCGGTGGGGAAGATCCCCTGGAGGAGGACATGGCAACCCACTCCAGTATTCTTGCCTGAAGAATCCCATGGATGGAGGAGCCTGCTGTCCAAGGGGTTGCAAATAGCTGGACATGACTGGTCAGCTGAGCACACATGCACACGCTAAAGAGGTGTGCCAAGGGGGAAAGTGAAGGGAGAGGAATGAAACCTTAAGGGGTCCCCTCCCCGCTCCCCCCACCCCCATGTCTACAGAGGGGTGTTCCAAGCTCCTGTGGTTCTCACGATGTTGAAACTGCAGAGCCATGGTTCACAGGAGGGGCCGGGTGGAGCAGAAAGGCCCCCTTCTTGGGGAGGCGGGTGTCTCTCTCCTGTTGGAAGGAGGCCTGGTGTTCATTCACCTCTTTCTGCTCTAGGGCTCTCTTCTGGGCCAGGTTTTCAGGCTTCTGTCTTCCCAGCACTGGCAGCCCCTGTAGGGCAGTGTGTAATTCTGACCAGTGACATAGGAGGTGAACAAGCCTGAAATGAGAGGTCTAAACTCATTGCTTCCAACCAAACATGGGGGTGAAGCGCGTTTTCTCTGAAGTGTATCTAACGGGATTCAAGTCCCAGTTCTGCCACTTACTAAACCTGTCTAAGTCTTAGTTTCCTTGCCTTAAGATGGAAATAGAAGTGCCTAACTTGTGGTATGGTTAAAGGGTAATAATGCATATCCAGCAATGAACCCAATGCTTGACTTATGGTAAGGACCCCATGTGCGTGCCTGCTAAGTCACTTCTGTTGTGTCTGACTCTCTGTGATCCCATGGACCATAACCTGTCAGGCTCCTCTGTCCATGGGATTCTCTGGGCAAGAAAACTGAGGTGGGTTGCCACGTCCTCCTCGAGGGGATCTTTCCAACCCAAGGACTGAACCAGCTTCTCTTATGTCTCCTGCATTGGAAGGTCATTTCTTTACCCCTAGCACCACCTGGGAAGACCAAGGACCCCCGTGTAATAGCTACTATTTGGGGGTCTGCCTCTTCATTTCATCTTTCCCCTGGGCACAAAACCTTGGCAATGAACCAATTCCATGGACGTCATTAGGGAACATGTGTGCGGAGTCCCGTGAAGAGGTGCTCATTACCATGGAGTTGTCCTTGAGTTGCCCTTTAGCTAGAGACTTCCTTTTCCACTTCAGACAAGACTCTGGAAAGTCTGCAAACACCCACAGCCAAGGAAGAATTGGGGGAATTACTGTCTGAGGACGTAGAGCATGTTTGTCTGTGCTCTGCTGATGTCCCCCAGGCTTCTCCATGACAGTGGCTTTCAGCTGAACCCCAGCGGTCCGCGTCCGCCTCTCTTCACGAGAAGCGAAGCGACAGAAAGTATAGAGAGCTGTACCTGAGACTCAGGGGCGTGTAGTTGGAAACAGTAATGGAGAGAGGTAGGTCAGAAGCCACAAATGAAGAGATAAGGGTCAAAATGTTCCCAAGGCAAAAAAATTGAGCCTCATATTCAAGAGGGACAGCAAACTCCAAGCAAAAGAAATGGAAAGTAAACCACAACTAAAAACATCATAATAAAACTGCTGGAAATCAAAGACAAAGAGGAAGTATTTAAAAAATAGCTGTGGGAGAAGGTGAGGGTGGGATGATTTGAGAGAATAGCATTGAAGCATGTATATTATCATATGTAAAATAGATCGCCAGTCCAAGAGAGACAAGGTGCTTGGGGCTGGTGCACTGGGATGACCCTGAGGGATGAGATGGGGAGGGAGGAGGGAGGGGGGATCAGGATGGGGGACATGTGTACACCCGTGTCTGATTCATGTCAAGGTATGGCAAAAACCACCACAATATTGTAAAGTAATTAGCCTCCAATTAAAATAAATAAATTTTAAAAAATAAAAAGAGATGACCTAAAAAAAAAAAATATTTATTATTTCCTAACCAAAAAAAAAAAAAAAAATAGCTGGAGGGAAAACAGACTTTCTCCAAAATAGCAAAAGTAAGTCTGGCTTTTGATTTCTGCTGACTTCTCTACAGAGATAAAGATAAAGCAATGAAACAATGTTTTCAAACCGATAAAAGAACATACCTGCTAGCCTTAAACTGTATGGCAAGAAACATTTTTTTTTTCAAATTAAGGCAAAATAAAGGAAATTTTCAAAAAGAAAAATTATCGCAGGTGGTACAGATCAAAATTTCAGGGATGAATGATTCTTGATAAGGTTAAATATATAGGTGAATAAAAGTAAATATTGGCTATTTATTTATAGCAGTAGTACAATATCATGAAGGTTAAGCTGTTAATAGAACGAAAACTCATGACAATAAAGTAGGACATGTTGAAGAATTCTGGAGTTTTTGTGTTTTTTGAGGAAATGGATTTCATCTTAGGAGAACATGACTTGAGAGAGTCCTGGGGGACCAGGGTGCAGGGTTTGAGAGGGTGACTTTAACATGGGTCTTGCAGGTAGTACCTGTTTGGGGCTTAGCAGAGTTTATGATGTAGTTGCTTTAGGTTGGTGGTAACAGTGGGAAGGAGGTCTTGAAATGTCTCAATGAGCAAGTCATCCATTCAGATATGTTACCTGTTGAGTTAGCTAATAGCCTTAACTACCAGGTTCAAGGATTTCCTGGAACTGGCAGTTCAGTCATTGCATGGTACCAATATTGGTTTGTTTTTTATAAAGTAGAAGCTATTATATTCAGTCTAGCAAGATTTTGATTCAGGAATAAATGCAATAAATTATTCTTGAAAAGGGAAGAATACTCTCCTCCTAAAAACAAACAAAATAAACAAACATGTAACATTCTAGTGGCCAAAATCACTAAGTAAGGTTTTGCTTTTCTGAAAAATCTGGTTTGATTTGGTTTTGCAATATACTGAGAAATTTCACTGAAGAAGCAATTTCAGTTATTGTTAACATCATTCGTATTCACATACATAAAACCCACATCTTACAATCAAAGTATCCTCTTCTACGTTGACAGGGGACATACTTTAGATATTGCTAAGACCAGGTGTCCATTCAGCACTCTTTCCTAAATCACTATGCCCAAATGAGAATTTATAAGTGAGTTTTATCTTCCTCTGTGACTGATTTTCCAGAATCAAAACCTGTTATGTGATAAAACTTAATTCCTCTAAATAGAATTTTGTGCTCAATATTTCACACTGATAAAGACAATCTGAGTCTGTATTCTGGAATAGCAGTGAATCCAAAATGAAAAAAAATGGTAGCTGATAACTTGTTTCATAAAATCTAGTCTGCGATTTTCTTCCAACCCACCTAGTAATCAAGATATGAGAACGGATGGCCCAGTGATTTGTTACCCACACACAAGCCAGCATTGTTACTACAGAGTTAGAAGATTGTCTACTCAAACCCAATTAGTTTTGTATAGGATGCTTTCAATGATCACTACTCTTATTATTAGTTGGGTCTTACTCTTTAATCGACGAAGTGTATATGTCTGTAGAAAAAGTCCTTGCAGAAAGTGGCAGGGGGTTTATGTGAGCAGCTCTTTGTGATTATGTTGTCTTTTCTAATACACTATGTCTTTGATGGCTTTTCCCCTCAGAAAACTTACTAGCAATACTTATGTGTTTTCCTAGCACTTTTTTATGAAAGAAAATGACAACAGGATCCTTCAGAAACCCCCAAACATCTATTAGTTCAATCGCTCTTGTGTTCTGCTACTGAAACATGGAGCCCATACCATTTTCTGAACTCCCTGCTTACAGAAACTTGTAATCTCTCAATTAGATCAAATTGCATTTGCGCTGCAACAGATTTGAGTCAGTCTTTGCTCTTCTCTGGATATCATCCCTGGGATATGCTGAGGGATATCACTTTATCATGTTTGATGCTATTCTTTGGAGAAAGTGTTCTGGTCTACTAAAACCCAGGAACTATGATTTGATTTCAGGAGTCTCTTATCTTCTGGGATTTAAAAATCACTTAGAGACCTGATTCTGCCACAAAAATATTAATCATGAAGACTGTATGGAGGACTTGAGAAAAGTGTCATTGACGCATTCTGAAATAACTCCATGTCTAAAGTCTGGGAAAGACGAAAAGGCTTTGTTTGTTCATTTTTTTTTTTTTCTCATTGAATTTATTTGGAAACAGGGGACAAATAAGAAGATTTGGGTAACCACCTACTCAGGTAATTCCTGGAGGAGAATACTTTATCAGAGATATGCCCCCAAATAAGACTATATTAGAAACAATGTCAGCATCTACTGGTGATGATCTTTCCAAGTTGGATGGGAGATCAATGGTAATGACTGATGGACTGATCTACATGCCTCAGAGTGAAGCACTGTGGGACAGATAAATTGTGCTTATTAATAGGACAATGAATGCAGAAAGTAAACAGAAAGTCTTACTTCAACCCCTATTGTCAGTTCCCTGGAAAATAGATGAAAGTGGTTGAATTTCTTTCTGTTTTGCTAGCAGTCTAGATAACTTCCAAGAACAGTAACCTCCTTACAAATATGAATCATTTAACTGCTTGGATTTCAGTGCTTGTGATTAGGCATTATTCTGTCAAATACAAAGCTTGAAATTTTAAAAAAATTAATGAACTGATGGACTTTGGTGTCATATCTGGACTTCTTTAGACCCATCAGATACTGAGGGGTGTTTTCAGGCTTTTGAATTGGTATCTTCTTGATTAATAGTGAGCAGTATCTGTCTATGATTAGAAAGACTGGGATTTAAATGCTAGCTCCAATGTTCACTACCTGGTTACTATAAGCAAGATACTTTATGTTTCAGAATTTGAAATGTTGTAATATGAATTATTCATAAGGTTGATTAGACAACTCAGGGAAAGATTTCTAAGTAAATGAACTGTGTGTGACCTAGGATGAGCATTCTTTCCTGTGTTCCTTTTAAAATAAAATGGGATCACGGAGAGGTACAATTCCTTGGTCGGAAAGACAGCTTCTCCTCTATGGGAATTTCAGCTCATACGCTTGTTACTGAGTCAAGGCAGGTGCTCATTTCAGAGAGGCTGATGGTATAGCATCAAATAGGGGGAGGGGAATGATCCCAGTCCTATTACATGCCACAGATTTGAGTGAGATGCTTCTTGATTCTCATTTTGCTCATCAGTCAAGAACAAATGATGATGGGGAAGAGGAGTTACTAGAAAATCTTAACTTAGGGAAGCTACCCAGACACATATTCTCCATCACAGAGTTTAGCAATATAGCATTTTGCCCTGGCCAAAACCCACAGGACTCATCTCTAAACAAACTAAAAATCCCATGGGAAACTAGGTTCACCTTAAAATTCTCCCTTGTTGCTTAGCCTCACAGCCAGAACCAGGCTCATTTGTGCCAAAGAGAAGAAAGCATACCCCCTCCCTCAGTTCATCAACAAAGTTCTTGACTTTTACACAGGATTATACAGAGATCAGGGTTTCCCAAGTGTCTCAGTGGTAATGAATCTGCCTGCCAATGCAGGAGACCCAGGAGATTTGAGTTTGATCCCTGGGTCAGGAAGATCTCTTGGAGGAGGAAATGGCAGCCCACTCCCATATTCTTGCCTGGAGAATCCCATGGACAGAGCAGCTACAGTCCCATGGGTGGAGCAGAAGGCCTACAGTCCATGGGGTTGCAGAGTCTGACAAGACTGAGCACGCATGCGCACATACAGAAATGACCAGGCCTAGGAAGGCCAAAGTAAGCAAAGGCAGAAAGTGACTGCAGAGAAGGAGACCTGGAATAGAAGGGACACCATTCAGAAAACTAAGATCATGGCACCCGGTCCCATCACTTCATGGCAAACAGATGGGGAGACAGTGGAAACAGTGTCAGACTTTATTTTTTGGGCTCCAAAATCACTGCGGATGGTGACTGCAGCCATGAAACTAAAAGACGCTTACTCCTTGGAAGGAAAGTTATGACCAACATAGACAGCATATTAAAAAACAGAGACATTACTTTGCCAACAAAGGTCTGTCCGGTCAAGGCTATGGTTTTCCCAGTGGTCATGTATGGATGTGAGAGTTGGACTGTGAAGAAAGCTGAGTGCTGAAGAATTGATGCTTCTGAACTGTGGAGTTGGAGAAGAATCTTGAGAGTCCCTTGGACTGCAAGGAGACCCAACCAGTCCATCCTAAAGGAGATCATGCCTGGGTGTTCATTGGAAGGACTGATGCTGAAGCTGAAACTCCAATACTTTGGCCACCTGATGCAAAGAGTTGACTCATTGGAAAAGACCCTGATACTGGGAGGGATTGGGGGCAGGAGGAGAAGGGGACGACAGAGGATGACATGACTGGATGGCATCACCGACTCGATGGACATGAGTTTGAGTAAACTCTGGGAGTTGGTGATGGACAGGGAGGCCTGGCATGCTGCAGTTCATGGGGTCTCAAAGAGTCAGACACGACTGAGTGACTGAACTGAGCTGAACTGAAAGCAAAACAGTACAGTAAAATCTACTAGTGCACACAGATGTAAGAAAATATTGGATTTATTAAGAACTGGATAGTCTCTTACAGATAGCTATTTTCTTCACTTAAAATGATAAGAGAAAATAAAACATTCTGATAAGTTCTAAATGACAGCAGAAATAAAACATCCAGGAAGAGAGTCAGAAGATAAAACCGAGGTGCTCTGCTGTGATAGAGAGAAAATCTGAAAGAAAAAGTACCTGTTCTAGGCCTGTATTTTCACATATGGTAGACACTAGCTCCATGTGGCTAGTCCAAAGTGCTGAAATTATTAATTATATACCAGATTTTGAAGACTTAGTACAAAACAAAGAACGTAGGATAGTTCAGTAGTATTTTTATCCCGGTTACCTTTAGAAAAAATATTTTATATATAAACAGTAGTAAAATATAATTTTTAAGTACTAGCATTTAACATTTATTAATAATAAGATGCTGTTGATTTAAATGAAACATTTTGAAGAAAATCTTTTCTGGCAGTTGGTATAGAAAGCAGGATCTATTGTGTATCTAAAGTATATGTGTCTGGCCTTTTCTGGCCCTCCCACCAGCTCTGAGCATCTTGAGAACCCAGCCTGAAATTCATAAGCTCAGGTAAATTGCAAAGTCTTCTTTCCACAATGAAGCACTAAGTTCTTATTTCTGTTTGATGGCTCAGATGGGCTCTATTTTCCTGTACTCAGGGCTGGATTTTAGATCCCTCATTTGGTCTAAAGTCCCTTTAAGACCACAATGGGGTACTGGCTGCGTGCATCTCTGCTGTTTGTTTTTTCTATTCGTGACTCCAACCATCATCTACTAGAAGTCACTCTTAGACTCCTGGTTCATTTGTGTGACTGCAGTTTAATGCTTTGCTTGTTAAACAGAAAACTGGGTTGTGTTTCAAAGCGTTGCTTCCCTCATTAGAGGTTCTTGGTAAATCTGCTTTTTTGCATTTGTTTGCTCCTACATCCTTTTCTCTGACCATCATGCATTTTTCAGTGGCTGAACACCTAATGAGACAGAATCAGAAGATGCCTCCAAGTGATCCAACTTCCCAGGCTGTGACAGGGCTGGCTTGGATTTTCAATTAAAAGCAAGTTGAAAAGAGAAAGAAGAAAGCAAGTAATTAAGCAGCAACAAGGTCTTGGCAGAAGTTGTCAAATGAATAATTTAATGAAGCCGTTTGGAGCAAGTGGACCTGGCTCCCTCTGGCTCCCGCTTTCTGTAAAAGCTGGGTGCCTGCCTCCCATCCTCTTTGTCCTGTTCACACAAAAGGGCCAGCTGGATCTATGTGATGTGAGGGAAGTGGGGGATCGTGTGTGATAAATGTTTTGTGGGGAGTTGGCAGCTGAAGGGAGGCTCTGCCAACAAGAGGATTGCCGGGATTGGTGTTTGTTTAAGGATTCCCAATATCCAGAAGGAAGGTACATAAAATAATCTTTAAGCAGCAGCCTGGTCTGACATTGAGGTTTCAAGGTCCCATGCACCCCAGGGCTGGGAGGGAATCTGCAATTTCAGAGTTTCGTATTTAATCCTCCTCTTTTTAGCAACTAACCCAAAACCTATGATTACGCCCTTCTGGCCATCTGCTGGCTAGATTTAACATCTGAGCCGCCAGTTTAATTTGTAGCTTTTGGGTTCTGTAATAATGTGAAGAGAGGGAGAATTCTAAAGAGACAGAGGGATGAGGGTCAGAGACCATGCGGCTGAGCCTGAACCTACACGTGGTCAGCCGCCCAGGACCTCGTGTCTCAGCGCCCCCGTCAGGAGCAGCTTGTGTGTGGCCACTCTTGCTCTTGATCCAGGATTAATGTCACAGGAAAGGTTCTTTCCACTCTGCACCCCCGGGCTCACCCGTGCTCACTGGAGGACTGTCAGTGGATGCTGATGTCTCCACTTGCAGGATTTCTCACTGATGATACCTGCTTGAGTCCACTCCTCTGTGTGTGTGTGTGTGTGTGTGTGTGTGTGTGTGTACATGCACATGTACATCAGGGTGCCCCAGAGGAAACAAATATATGTTTGAAGAATGCAAGGCCATGAAAGGGACTGAATGATGCCTCCTGAGTGGATAAAAATGGCCTCAGTCTTCTAAAAGGAAGCCTTGTGTGGTAGGAGGTTCTGAGTATACAGTAGGTGCTCAAGAAATGCTTATTGTCCTTGAGGAACTGTTACTCAGTTAAGCACCAGACATGGGGGGGGGGGGTTTGAATTAAAGACTTCCATGTGAGTCTAGGAGTGTGGGAACATATTTAGCCAAAGGAGGAAAATGAAAAAGGGGGTGTGTTTTCAGAGAAAGATCAGTTCTGCACTGAGAGGGGATGGAAATTACTGGAAAATCAAGTGGCTGTGTCCTGGGAAAAGGGAATGTTGGAAGGGACATCTGTGAAGGACATTCATGTCTGTTTACCTCCAGGTGGCCTGACAATAAGGAAAGTTGTCAGCTCTTTGAAGATTCTACCTTCTAGGTAAAAGGAGGCTACTAGTGGTCTTTTGGGTTTGTCTCTAGTTTAAGATCATAATAAAGTCAGTATGGCCAAGAGAGCTCTCTAAACTGGAGCCAGGAAGACATTGAGGAAGCATGACTTAGGCATAGTCTGGATGGAATCTGAACTTTGACACTTATTATCTTTCCACAGGCATCCAGAGCCTCTGCCAAGTTCCAGAAACTCAGGACACTCATCAGACCCTTCCTCTCAAATAGCTCATGACAGCCTAGCTACTTATTGGACACTTGCCCTCAATAACTTGTGAGAACTTATCCCTTAAGGACAAATGTTGCCTTTCTTGCAGTAGAGCCAATAATAATTCATGCCAGACAACTTTATTAACCTTTTGGTTTTTGCCTTTATAAGCCCCTGACTCCTTCTCTTGCCTGTAACACTCTGGATTTTATAGAAACTATTGTGCCTCCCAAATTGCAATTCCTAAGCCCCCAAATAAATTCTTTCTTATTTGCAGCTTTCTGTGTTGTTTGGTCATTACTAGTTAAAGACACTAGCTAATTCTAAGACTGAACATATGGCAGTTGGCCATTCTGAAAGAACATTCAGGGATGGGGAGGCCAAAGGACCCATGACATTGGAGAGTGTCCCCAGAAATAGGATTTGCAAGTAGGTCATGACTAAACTTTTCATTAATTTTGATTTTATTGGAGTATAGTTGGTGTACAATGTTGTGTTCATTTCAGGGGTACAGCAAAGGGACTCAGTTATACATACACATATATTCATTCTTTTTCAGATTCTTTTCTCATATAGATTATCCCAGAATATTGAGTAGAGTTCCCTGTGCGATACAGTAGGCCCTTGTTGGTTATCTATGTTGTATACAATAGTGTGTGTTCATCCCAAGCTCCTGATTCATCCTTTCCCAAACGTCTAATTACCCGGTTAGTGAGTGAATTTTCTCCCTGAAAGAGGGAAGAGATTATAACAACATTCAGGGTCATATATACATGTGACAGAAGTTTTTTTAAAACAATGTTAGAGATCTCTTAGGAATCAAACCCAGCATAGTTCTGGTCAAGGCAAAAAGTAATAGTAACAGTATTTTTGATAAGCCGTAAGTGGAGTGAGCTTCAGTAATGATTTAAAGGTGGACTGTGGTCAAGGCAATGAGGAGGATGACCAGAACTATGACAGTCAGCGACTGACAAAGGGCAGATAGTAAGGTGGCCAAGTGACAAAAAGAAAATCTTGAATGAAAGACCAGAAAATGAGCACAGTGAGTATAACCAGCAAACATTTACAGAATATAACGAAACATTGTGGGCATTTCTTTTTTTAAGACAGAACTATTTTAAGCTACAAATCCTTGATATAGGGAGAGTGTGCTGCAAGAAGAAGCAAGAATTTCAGGAAATGTGTTAAAATGAAAATAGTGATATTTACAGTAGTATGTAGTGGAAAATGACAACTGACAGATTGCTTAGTTTTGTCTAACAAATATGGATTCGAAATGAACTTCCACTCCCACTGGTTACGGGAAGGTGGTCTCTTTACTTTTGTTTCTTCATCTGAAAAATGAAATAAACAAGAGCTATTTCCACCACAGAGAAGGAG
>CM035300.1:5980966-6008935 GCA_020226075.1 Hydropotes inermis | reverse complement strand
TCAGTACACCTGGTTGCCCGACATGCAATAAATACTGGTACTAGGAGTCAGCATCGGTGTTAAATCTGGAACTAAAATTGGTCTAGGTGTTCATCTTGTAGTTCACTCTTCTCAGTCTCATTTCTAAACCTGTTTAGGAGAGTGGAGATGCATATATACCAGTGTTGCTTCGGACAAATTACATGCCCGGGTATGAACATGGACATGCTGATTCACACACATGCTGATTCATGAACAATTCTGGTTTTGATCATTAATCCACATATGTGTGGTCAAAGTGGTACCAAATTTTGATAGATGTATATCCTCAATGTAGAGATCTAGAAGTACAGTGAAAGGTTTTTGCTATCAGTTATTGCTATATTTTCAGTAATAAGAATACAGTTAGAAAGAAATGGATATTTTTCTTAGAATGCCTAATTGAGACAAGAACTTATGTTTAACTCATTGACTATATCTTTCCTGATTAACTTGGCAAGTAAAAATAGTTTGAATAAATCTAATTTTAGTTGGTCTATCATTCAACAGATATTTTCTAGATAAATATTTGCTGGTTTCTAAACATTATGATAATATAATCACATGATAAAATTCAACATTTCTAATGCTCAACAGAGTTTTCAAAATTTTGTTTTCCACAGATGGATTTAAAAATTCAGCAAACAACAGTAAGTCCCCTACATACGAATGAGTTTCCATTCCAAGACTGTGTTCATAAGTCCAATTTGTTTGTAAGTCCAACAAAGTTAGACTAGGTACCCAATATAATTGGCTGTATAGTACTGTATTCTAATAGGTTTAAAGTACTTTTCACACAAATAATACATAAAAAGCAAACATGAACAAAAACAGAAGAAAGTATTTTTAATCTTATGTGCAGTACTTTGAAAAGTACAGTAGTACAGTACAACAGTTGGCATTCAGGAGCTGGCATTGAGTGAACAGGCAAGAAGAGTTACTCTAAGTAGGAGGGAGGGGGTGGGTCATGGAATCAGCATGTCCATGTTCATACCCGGGCATGTAATTTGTCCAAGTTACTCTAAGTAGGAGGAGGGAGGGGAGGAGGGTGATGGTACAGCTGAGGGATCATCAGCAATAGTAGATGGAGGGCCTGCTGCAATGTCACTCATGCCTGATGCTGATGGCACAGTTTCTGGTTCCCTGCTGGTTTCAATTCTATCTCCCCTCTCTAATAAATGATCCCATGACATCTGGATAGTAGCTCTTTTTCCCTCATCATAGAGGACACGATAGCATTGGATTGCATTCTGGACAGCTGCTGCAACCTTTGTGTACCATTCTAGGTTCAGGTCCTGCGTCTCAAAAACGAACAGTGCCTCCTCAAAAAAACCCCTGGCCATCTCCTGCTTTGTGATCTCTCCTGTTCTCCAGTCCCTTCTGCTTCCTCTGTCTCTCTTAGCTCTTTCTCTGGGCCTCTGATTCCCTCAGGGCTTCCTTAGTAAGCTCCTCATGCCGCACAGTGAAGAGGTCAATGAAGTTGTCCTGGAGGGTTCACATCTTTGAAAGTTTGCAACTTGAAGGCTCATACGTAGGGGACTTTGCTTATAAAATTCTTTCAGGCACAAATCTAGAACTGAAAGTGGGCTCATATGTCACATTGTAAAGTGTGTGTGTTGAACTATACATATGTTTGTGTGTGTTGAGCTATGTGTATGACTCTGGAAGCTAAATGGGTGCTCTCTCAGTTGTGAATTGCTTGCCAAGGAGGAATTAAGTCTTGCACAGTTTATTCCATAAGGCTTGTTATTCCTTAGACACAGACAATAGTGTGTTTTGTACTATAGAATATCAAAGTTGTCAGGTACTTGAATTAAGGCCTTAAAGTGAGATGGCAAGTTGAGAACCAGGTAACACAAGCAGGCATTCCAGTTCCAATCCTTGATGATTTTTGTAACATACGGCTGTGGAGATGGTACATTGCTCGTTAGGAGAGAAGTCAAGAGTAATTTAAGGAGTGCGTGTGTGCTCAGTCATGTCTGACTCTTCTGACCCCAGGGACTGTAGCCTGCCAGGCTCCTTTGTCCATGGAATTTTCCAGGCAAGGATACTGGAGTGAGTTGCCATTTCCTACTCCAGGTGATCTTCCTGACCCAGGGATCAAACCCATGGCTCCTGCATTGACAGATGGGTTCTTTACCACTAGCACCATCAGGGAAGCCCCAATCTACATAGGATAGCTAGCATACAAATCCCATGGCTTCTTTCATGTTCTTGAAAAAGAAAAAAGAAAACCTCCTTGTTAAAGGAACCCTGGGGTGATCAGACCATCACAGTCTCCTCCATGAGATTTTCTGCTTCGCAAGGTCTCTGAAGAATTTACCCCCATTCCCTTAACTTTCAGCATCCACTTTGCACCTTAATCTCATTATGTACCTTGAATGCATAAAGTATATATATTTTTGATCTTGTAAAAGTTGAGTTACAAGTAACCTTCTAAAATGGAACAATTGCATAATTGGGGAAATACTTCTGTAGCTCTCAAATAGTGAACATTAGCCATAAAATATATAATTAATACGGTGGTAAAATGTAGGTGAAGGGAAATTTTCAGTACATTGACAAGTTGCCCAGGGCATCCTGCAGAGGAAATACTGCATAAAATGGAAAATATCAATTTAGCTCTTGGGCAAAAGTTGAACATTAGCAATGATACACATGCTTTTACTGAGGTAAAATTTTTATGAGAAGATAGAATTACTGTACATTGACAAAATAGGGTTCTTTTCTCTTTGGAAAATTAGTTCAATTCCGACAATATTCTCATCCCATTTCTGGAATCTATTTTTGACACTGGCTTCTAATAAGGACATACCTCAATAAATTATTTAGCACCTTCAGAATTAGACCATCATTCAACCCTTTTATCAGCTCTCATACCACTCATCTTCACTCTCAGTATCTCATTTCTGATGATGACAATGGAAACCAATATGTCTTCTTTCTTTGCAAAGATGCTAACTTAGAGGAAAGCATGCAAAGTCTTTGCAATCCTTTGGTTGCCTTGGGCCTCTGAAATAGAGTCTCCATGAACCATAAAGTGGAAGTTTGAAAATTTGTTACATTTTCATTTCCCCTGTGTTTAAGAATCATGTGACAGACATGGTTTTTAGAGTGAGAGTCATAACAAGAAACCCACCACTTCCTGTCTCTAAAATTTTGTAGTTTGTATCCCCCCCCCCAAAAGTGCTATAGCTCATGGATTAGATGTGAAATTCTTTGATATTGATTAACTTAATCTTTTCTGACACACTTCCTTGACACTTAAGTACAGGAGAGCATTAAATATGGGGGACAGTGAAGAAGATTCTACATGTACTAAAATTACTAAGAGGATATTTGCAGTCTTTGCCCTACTGTTTGACTAAACCACATACCTGATGTGACATTCTAGACTAGAGCAAAATGATGATTTCTCCATTTTCAGTGGGGAAAAGAGTCACTTAACATAGTGACTAAGGCAGCAGTGACATTCTTCTCTAACGCAGGAACAAATTCATACTGATTTAAAAGAGATAATTGAGGAATAAACAATGATTTTTGAAGCACATAAATTTGATTAATGATAGCAAAAGAATATCCAGATTGAGAGGTATTTTCAACACTACTACACATTTCTCATCAATGAAAGTGAAAGTCGCTCAGTCATGTCTGACTCTTTGAGACCCCATGGACTATCCAGTCCATGGAATTCTCCAGTCCAGAATACTGGAGTGGGTAGCCTTTCCCTTTCCCTTCTCCAGGGGATCTTCCCAACCCAGGGATCGAACCCAGGTCTCCTGCATTGCAGGTGGATTCTTTACCAGTTGACCACCAGGGAAGCCACAAGGGTTTCAATGAAGTTGAAGCTTAGTAGAGAAAAAGTCTAGGAGGATAATGCCAAATGAAAATCAACAAAAAGTCCCCCAAACACTCAAAAAGTTCATGGGCAAATGAACAACAATAAACCATGTGAGGGCAAATGAAGTAGAATAAATGAAAACGTTTTCTAAAATTCAGAAATGACAGCGAATGGAATCTAGGCTTTGGATCATCATGGTTGTATGATTAAAACAACTTTGTGCCTAAATTTTCTGTAACTCACAGATGATACATTGATACTCAGAGTTGTTTAATGTGTTTTATGCTTTTTATTTAACACCTTGTAATTTAAACCAAAAGTTTTACTGAACGTTTTGTTTTAAAATACTTCAGGTTGAGCCAAATGTCATGTATATGCTTCAGTTACATCATCACTGCTGTCAGGTCCTGAAAGAGGAATTCTGCTCAAGACAGGGTGAGCAGAAAGTTCACACTCAGGACTTCTCTGTGTTTATTTCTGATCAACACAAGAGGCATTGTTACCTAACAATATGGGTTTATTGGTGATATGACTGGCTTACTAACTGGCATAATGGATGAGCTTTCATAGGTGAAGTTGGTGGTGTTCAGGATAGGTGGTTTAGGGTAGCTAAGACGGTTATTTAACAGAAGCTATATATTGTACAAATGTAATCTTCAGCTGCCTGTATGCTTTTTACTTTGTCCCTTGCTTCCTCCCTCCCTCCCTTTTTCTCTCTTCTCTGTCTTCTCTTTTTCACTGCATTTCCAGCCAGTTTAAGAATGTTTTAAAATGTTACAAATTTATTAAAAATATAGAACAGGTTTTTGGAATAAATTTTTGTAAGTCTTTAATTTTTGTCCAGTTTTCTTTGAGGTATAAATGATAAACAAAAATTATATATGTTTAAGGTATACAATGTGATATATATTCTGTGAAATGATTGCCACAATCAAGTTAAATAATATATCTGACACCTCATCAATAGTTACAATATTGGTTTTTGTGGTGAGAACATTTAAGATCTACTTTCCTAGGAAGTTTCAAATATATAATAAAATATTGTGAACCATAATATTATTCTGTATATTAGATCTCCGGAACTCATCCTACATAACCGAAACTTTGTACCTTTTGACCAATATCTCCCCATTCACCCATCCTCCTAGCACCTACCAAGACTGAATCATAAAAACAAAATTTTATCCATTCAATTAAAAAAGGTTGAACATGAAGAAATAGAAAAATCTGAGCAGACCAACAGGGAGTACAGAGATTGAGGGAGTCATCAAAAATTTCCCTGTAGTAAAAAGATCAGGGCCAGGTGGTTTCATCAGTTAATGTTTTCAAATATTTAAGGAATTAATGCCAATTCTTCTCAAACTCTTCCAAAAATTGAATAAGAGCAAACCCTTCCAAACTCATTTTTACAAGGCTAGCACAACCCTGATACCAGAGCCAGACAAGAAGAAGTAATTATAGGCCAGTACTCCTGAGGGACAGTGATCAAAATCTTTAATCAGATCACCACCTGGGTACTTGACACCAGAGTGGAGAATGAATTCTTGATTCTATGTTAGTAGCCACCATGAGTGCCACTTAGAATATGAGGGCTTTGAGGAGAAAGAGATGAGTTCAAATCTTAACTCTATTGCTTACTAATTCTGTGACCTTTGGAGCTGTAAGGCCTTCCTAGAGTATAACTGAACCCATGTCCTCCGCCTGCCTTTTGTCTGGAAACAAACAAACAAACAAACAAAAAAACCTTAGTCAAAGAATAAATTTAATCACAGAAGTGAGAAAATGCAGAAAAAACACATTCAAACAAGACAAAATAATAATAATTTAGTCATTAAATAGAGTCAAGGATTTTTTAGCTCTTCCTCGAGGACTGTAAGTAATATTCTGAGCCATGTCTTTTGAGCTGTTTTGCAGATATTGAAACTCCGATTAGATGGAGAAGTTAACTGTACGCTGATCACAGCACATAGACACTAGACGGGTTAGAGCCAGTAGGTTGATGACGCAGGCTCTCTCACAATCAACCAATCAGAAGAATGTCCACGAGTTGACCACGCCCTGGTCCTTAACACTGTGAGTCCTCACTATCCCTCCCAGGTGGGACACACAGTCTTGCAGGCATTATCTGGCTGTGGTCCCCTTTGCTGGCAAAGTAATAAAGCCATTTCTTTCTAACTCACCCCAAACTCTATCTCTGAGATTTAATCCAGCACCAGTGCACAGAGGCTGAATTTCAGCATCAGAGCTGATCTTTGAGCTTCAGTTTCTGTAAATGGAGATGATATCATCTCTCTTGCACGCTAGGCTGCTGTCTGACTAATTGAGGTAACTGGGATAAAAATCTCTAGCAGTCTGCTTTTCCTTTAGTAAGATTTAATAAACGTTAGCTCATTTCTGTCCCTGCAATGTTGCTGCCTTTGAGAATATAAATTAGGCATTTATGAAGGCCCACCTCCTTTCTGCTCAGGTTTCCTGATGATGTCTAATTGAAATACAACATCACACTCGCTTCAAGTGTAAAACTTGATGAATTTTGACATATGTACATGTCTTAAAAGCTGCCTGCTTTTACAAGTTACAGTTTTTCCAGCCATAATGTTTTCTACAAATTATGCTTAGTTAAATCTTTCCACTCTGCCTTTGATTATATCTACATAAATGGCACCCAGTGTGTATGGAATCAGATCTGAAGCTTTGATTCAGGTCTTTATTTATTCTAGCAGGTAACCCTTATTTTCTTTTCTAGCTTCATCTCCTTCAGGCTGTTACAGAAAGTGGTCTGATCTTCATTCCTCAGACATGCCTTGAACCAGGGTTATTTTTTTTTTCTAGAATCTTATCTATTGAAATCTTACCCTTCTTTTAAAAATCAGCTGAAATCTGGACTCGATAGATCCATCATATCTCCAGAATCCACTGAGGCCTTTGTTTTAAGTACACTGAAGTTCAACTTCTCTTTCCTATGGGAACCGATGCAGAGGACACCTCCCCCAACACAAATGCACTTTCTGCTCATAAATCTTAAGCGTCTGTTTCCCAGGCACTGAAGTCTCATATCATTTCTGAAGGAGACTCATCATGTCACCTTAGCTTCCTCTCGTTTCCCTGACTACTCTGGACCATGGCTATAGCGGGTTTACTGCCTGATTGACAGGTGTCTGAAAAGCTCCTAGTGCCTGGGGTAGAGTAGGAATTCAATAAATGTTATTTAACATAAGTAAAAGTAGATAACATGACTCCCTATACTTATTCATTCACTCACTTCATAAAAACATATTAGTGTTTTAATTGGTAGATGCTGTGTAAATCAGGGTGGGAGGAACAGAGGTGCAAAAAAAAACAAACCAGCCTCACCTCACAGTCCAGTGGAAAGACAGGTGAACACAGAGACAAGACCGGTTCGGTGTGATTTATGTGGCTGGGGTGACTGGGGGGTCAACAGAGGGAACTCGTTGGATTCAGCTCCAGTCGCTCACTGCCACATGGGAAGGTATTCTCCTTGAATCTGGCCTCTGTACCCTGACACCAAATTAAATCTCAGAGACAGAGTTCTGGGTGAAGTATAAAAGAATATCTTTATTGCTTTGCCAAGAAAAGGGGGTCACAGTCGACTAATGCCCTCAAAACTGTGTCCCAACCCAGAGAGGGAATCAAGGAGTTTTACAATAATGGTTCAAACAGGAGGGTGTGGACAGCTCATGGACATTTTTCTGATGGGTTGGTGGGGAAGTGATTAGGAGTCAGCATCATCAAGGATCTGCTTCCAACTGGTCTGGGGCCTAGCACCTGTGGGCAGCCGACGATTAACTTCTCTTACCTAATGGGGGTTTCAGTACCTGCGAAACAGCTCACGGATATTGTTATGTGCCTCATTTGAGGGGAAACAGGGCCTGCCCCAGAGCAGCACTGTCGTTTCTTGGCTGCCCCTGCCTTGTCTCTGTACCCCTTCCGTCCCTGATTAACAGTGGCTCGAATCTGCCCTTTGGAACTTCGGGAAGGTCATGGAGACTGAGTGAAGCCTATTTCTTCTAATAAAGGAATGAGGGACACAGAAAAGCTTTTGTGCCCAGGAGTCCCACAGCGTTGTCAGAGTTTCCTATTGTCAAGCAAAACTAGAGATCCATATTCTAAAACGTACTCTCATTTTCCAGCGTGCGTTCAAGTTTCTTAAAACACAATTTTGGCCAAACTAACTGATTCTGAGAGGTTGGTCTAATCTGTAGGACATCGGTTTATGAATTCTGCTTCATTGTCTCATGCAATGCAATGCCACCCTTACCTGTGAGATGGGAGTGACCTACTATGCACAAGGAAACACGCCAGCACTGTAAGGGATGTTATTCTTCACGGGACACAACTTCCCAGCCGACTTGCCCTCCTCCTTGACTACCCCACCCTTGGGGGTCACAGCATCTCATCTCAAGGTTCTACTGTGACTTTCCCACAGTCTACATAAGGCCTCACACGTGCCCCAAGCGGTGGCCAATTGTTAGGTGCCAATTAGCACCATGTTAGTGATAGGGACAGAGTAAAGGGACAAAGTAGGTGATTAAATAGCTAATCCCAGAAGGGATCATAAGCAAAGGAAAAAATATGGGAGACCCTGTAAGTTAATGATCACTCAAGAAAGCAGGTTTGCTTAACTACAAAGCCAAGCAGACTCGCTTAGCAACAAGGTCATGCAACAGAAGAATCACGGGACACGTCCTCAAAACAATAAAACAAAGGTGGGATGAAACTCACAACCTGCCCAATGAACTCAGCAAGTTCACGATTCCTAGGACACATTGCTCTGTGAACATTAAAAACAAAAATACAAGAAAAAGGGTGACATTATGCTGAAACCTGAGATGATTTACCATACTTTTGTGCATATATTGCCTTTTTGCTTATTTCTGTCGAACCATGACAATCCCAGTTTGATTATACAGGGGCAAGACAACTTTCCTGCCTGACACGGAGGAGGAGCTGATGATGGAAGCGTGACATCTATTCAAGCATGAGGAAGAAGGTAGTCTTCCTCCCTTCCCTACTTTTCCTTTGAATATAAAACTGCAGCCCACCAAGTTCTCAGAGTATCACCTTCCTGCCTGCCTTCTCATAAACCTCACAAGAGTCCTATTTTTAATAAATCCCGTCTTATCCATCACTTTGCCTCTTCCAAATTCCATACTTCCTCTACCAATTCCATACTGAATTCTTTCTGTGCTAAGATGTAAAGAACTGGAGCAACTTGGAGCGCCCGAAACACATTTCTGTAGCTTTCTTTGCCTAGTTGCATAGTTCTTCATATTCTTAGTACAGAAATAGTTCTATGATGTATCTATTACAAAGAACAAACTAAAGATAGGCCAAGAATACATTCTATTTAAAAAATACAGTCTTAATTATTGCTTAAAAGTGAGAACTACTCAAGTATTTAGTATGCAACATGAGATCCTAGTCACTTATTTATGGCTCTTTCTCTGGACCCTTACTTGAATCATTGCTTAGTTGAAGATAAAAGAAGCTATTCTGGCATCTTAAAAAGGGGGATTTAATACAGAGAATCTAGTGTCAACAAAATCATTGTCAGTCTGAGAAGCCAGGTCCCCAGGATTGATTCCTGGCCAACAGCAAAAAGCTGAGTCCGCAGGAGGTACCGGCTGTGGTACGTCAGGTGCCTCCATTGGGATCTGGAAATCAGGAGGCAGTACCAGTCTGCTCAGCTCCTCACTGTTTCAGCCTTAGCTGAAATCCAGAGACAAGGAGTTGCTAACAGTCCAGAGCCAAGCCTGGCCTGTTAGGTCTGTATCAGCAAAACCGATGCTTTGCCTGCCTCTGTCCCCTCTCAACCTAAGACATTTCTGAATTCAGAGCCATGAAAGTCACAGGGGCATCTAATTGTCACCAAGCAGGACAGACTCCTCCCCCTTATCCTCTGCTGCAGCTCCTCTCTGAAGAATCTGGAGAACAGTATCTCATGCATACTTCCTGGGTTGTTTTACAGATGCTAAAGCCCCCACCAGATGGAAAATGTTAACTGCATGATGACCAGGAGCATGTGGCCCCCTGGAGCCTCAGGACTGATGATGTTAACCCCGGTGACAGGGCCCTGTTCCCTCGCCATCAGCCAATCAGGGATCTGTACACGAGCTGATCGCATACCCTCACCTGGCCTTTCTAACACATTATTGACCAGAGATGTATTAATTCATCCTTTGTTACCCAAGTTCTTTGGAGCGCTCCCTACCCCCAGATGCATTTCTGTAGTTTCAGTTTTGATAATGTTGTTAATGCAAGTTCAAGTGCCTGACACATAGTTGAGGCCAAACTACCTAGCCAAACAAACCAAAACTTGGAGTTTGGAGCAGAGGAAGGTTTATTGCTGTCAAGCAACAACATTCACTTCATAACAAATCACCGGCTGTGGCATTAGTTTCTGCCAAAACCCCCTGGTTAATAATGTGTTAAAAATTCTTTGCAGAAATCCTTTGAGATTTCAGGATTTGAGGGGGAGGGGGTCAGAAGCCTTTCGTCTTATATAGCCCTGCAATAATCCTTTCTTTGCTCCAAACTCCAAGCTTTGGTTTGTTTGGCTGGGTAGTGTGACCTCACCTGTGTCTCAGGCCCGTGAACTTGCCCTAATAAGCTTATTAACACTGAAACCACAGATATGCATCTGGGGGTGGGGTGGGAAATGCTGGGAAAAAACCATATGGTGGGGAAAACCATAAATGTTTTTTTATGTTTCAGTGCAGAAGGACATCCCTATCAAAGCTAATGTTTTAAATACCTTTTCCTGGTTTTCATCACTCTTTTTTTTTTATGATAGTTTTAAAATATTTGTTTGATTTTTGTCACATGAAAGTTGCTCAGTCGTGTCGGATTCTCTGCGACCCCATGGACTGTAGCCTGCCAGGCTCCTCTGTCCATGGGACTCACCAGGCAAGAATGCTGGAGTGGGTTGCCATTTCCTTCTCCAGGGTAACTTCCCGACCCAGGAACTGAACCCAGCTCTCCTGTACTGCGGGTAGATTCTTTAGCATCTGAGCCACTGTCATACATCAACATGAATTAACCGTAGGTGTACATATGCCTCTCCCTCTTAAATCTCCACCCCACTTCTGGCCCTTTCCCACCCCTCTAGGTTATCACAGAGCCCCACTTTGAGTTCCCTGAGTCATATAGCAAATGTCCACTGGCTGTCTGTTTATATACGTTAGTGTATATGCTTACAGCTATCTCTCCATTCGTCTCCCCTCTCCCTCCTTTCCCTTGCCCTTGTCCATCAATCTGTTCTCTATATCTGCGTTTCCATTGCTGCTCTGCAACACCAAGTTTTATTACTGTCTGAAATAGCTGGCAGAATTTCAAGTTGCTTGGGGGGTTTTCTAGGGCTTTCTGGGCCTCAGGGGAACATTTTTGTATTCTCTGAGGCCACAGGGTCTCTGCTGAGGAAGTTAAGAATCTTTGAGATTTCAATAATACAAAATCGAACTTGTAAAAAGAAGTGAGGACCACTGTAGCGTCTGAGGGAGGTATGTGTGCTTTCAACTAGTTAGGTGAAAGTGAATTGGTCAGTCAACTCCGTCTCTGGGGTTATACTGAGAAGTTATAAGCATCTGAGTTCATGAAAGTGGCTTTGCAGGTAGCTCAATGGTAAGGAATCCAACAACCAATGCAGGAGCCACAGAAGACACAGGTTCAATCCCTGGGTCGGGAAGATCCCCTGGAGAAGGGAATGGCAACCCACTCCAGTGTTCTTGCCTGGAGAATCCCATGGACAGAGGAGCCTGGTGGGCTACAGTCCATGGGGTTTAAAGAGTTGGAAAAGACTGACTGACCGAGCATGCATGCATACAAGTTCATAAAAACTTGTAGCCTTTACTTATTTTTACCAGTTGGGAATATGAATCCTTATTATTTCACTGAAGTTCCAAATGTTGACATTTTCTTGGCATTGTTAAAAACGTGGCAGTGAACTGGCTAGTTAATTTGAGCAGCTATGAGACTGTTTATTTGCTCAAGTCAACTTCATTCCCTCTAAGGCCAATTGCGGGGCATCGAAAAACAATTATTTCTTACTTATGTATGTATGCCCAGCTGCTAAGTCATGTCCGATACTTTTGCAACCCCATGAACTATAGTTTGCCAGGTTCCTCTGTCCGTGGGATTTCCCAGGCAAGAATACTGGAGTGGATTGCCATTTCCTTCTCCAGGGGGTCTTCTGGACCCAGGGACTGAACCCAAGTCTCCTTTGTCTCTTGCACTGGCAGGCGGATTTTTACTGCTGAATCACCTGGGAATCCCTACTTCTCAACAGCCACCACTGTAATCAGCACGACCCTATAAGACCCTCCCAGAATAAACCTTCCCACTCATGTCCTCCACCTGCCTTTTGTATGTAGAAATACTTTAGTCAAAGATTAGGTTTAATCAGAGAAGTGAGAAAATGCAGAAAGAAAGGAAAACAGTCAAACAAGATAAAATAATAATACTTGAGCCATTAAACAAAGTCAAGGACCTGTAACCCTTCCTCAAGGACTATAGATGATACTCTGAGCTTTGTCCCTTGAGTTGTTTTGCAGATACCGAGACCCCCACCAGGAGGAGACTTTAACTGTATGCTGCCCACAAGCACATAGACCTCCTCCCCGCCAGATGGGTTGGAACCAGAAGGTTGAAGATGCTGACTCCTGGTCACCTCCCCACCAACCAATCAGAAGAACATCCATGATTTGACCACACCCTGATCCTTGAACCTGCTTATGATTGCTCCATACCTGCTCCAGCGTGAGACATAAAATCTTGAGGGCATTAGCCAACTGTGACCCCCTTTGCCTGGCAAAGCAATAAAGCTATTCTTTTTTAGTTCACTCCAAACTCTGTCTCCAAGATTTAACTTGGCACCCGAGTACAGAGGCTTAGCTTCAGCAACACCAGGACCGTTTTTTACACTCCTGCTGCTGCCACAGCCCAGCCACATTAGCACCACCTGGTCCTACCTGGACAGGTAGACCTTTCATCCCACCCAGGCCTACTGATCCTGAATGAGCATTGAATGCAGTCTTCAGGTGCTTCAATTAGTGTACACATTAGTGTTTGACAAGCCCTGTTGTTAAGTACTCAGCAGCAAAATGTGTCTGAATATATTCATTCTCATTTGTGTGACATTTGCTAAGTTACTATATCCTGTAAGCCTGAGTTTTCTCATCTATTAACAGAATTTCTTTTTAGAGCTCTTAAAAGAAAATGATAATATGAGTAAAGTGCTTAGTTTGGAAGATAGTATTAATAGTATTATTCCCAGGTAGCTCAGTGGGTAAAGAACCCATCTGCCAATGCAGGAGACCCTGGAGACCCAGGTTCAATCCCTGGGTCGGGAAGATCCCCTGGAGGAGGGCATAGCAACCCACTCCAGTATTCTTGCCTGGAGAATCCCATGGACAGAGGAGCCTGGGGGAGCTACAATCCACAGGATCACAAAGAGTTGGACACGACTGAAGCGACTGGGCATGCATGCACACTTGTGCTATAAATCAAGCACTACCGTGCTCAAAGCTGCCACTGAGTGAGGAATGCTCTGTGCAGTGAATTGCCTGGTGTGTAATGTATGGCATGAAATCCATTATTTTTTTCTGCAAAGCAAATATGAAGGGACCCCACTTTACTGATAAAGACTGTGATGTCAGAAAGATTAAGTGACTTAACCCAAAGCCATAAAACTGGCAAATAAGGGAGCTGGGATTCCAACCCAAGTTTATATCGCTCAAATCCACACCTCCATCTTTCTATTTCAGGCTGAAAATGGTTCCTTCTCCTCATTATGGAGAGAGTTTCTGAGACTACCAAGTGATGCTGACCCCTCCACCCCCCACCCTTTGTCAGATGGGTAAAGGGACCTATGGCCATTCTTCCTACCCTTGTCTTTGAGTATCATGCTCTTGAGGCTGAAAGTTTAAAACCACCCAACGTTCAGAACTAATAAGTGTGACATATACTTTGTGAATTTAACTTCTGACATAGCCATCATTATTCAACATCTGTGGATATTTCAACCCATGTTAAAGCATGGGAGGAGGTTGAAACTACTGACCTCTGGGAGGCGGTTCAGAGGCCACGGGGCTCTAGTCCAGGACCGTCTGACACTGGGACTGTGGCCTTTCCCCGTCACTGCTCCTAGCTGCATCGATGCTGTGATGGCTTTCGCCTCTGACTGACCAAGACCATCCGGAAGGGAGTCAGTCTCTAAGCCTGGGCAAGATGAGTTTTGACAGATCTATGAAGACCTGTGAATAGTTGATGCATTCCTCTGGCAGGTATGAAAGAGAACTGAAAGTATTTTCTGCAAACCAAGATGCTGTTCTCACTCACTCAGTCATATTCGACTCTTTTTGACGCCACGGACTGTAGCCCACCATGGGATTGTCCAGGCAAGAATACTGGAGTGGGCTGCCATTTCCTCCTCCAGGGGATCCTTCCAACACAGGGCTCAAATCTGCATCTCCTATGTCTCCTGCATTGGCAGGTGGATTCTTTACCACTGACCCACTGATACTCTGTAAAAATAGATAACTGAGGAGATCCTACTGTATAGCACAGAGAACTCTACTCAATTTTCTGTGATGACCTAATTGGGAAGGAAATCCAAAAGAGAGGGGATATGCGTGTACATGCAGCTGATTCACTTGGCTGTGCAGTAGAAACTGACACAGCATGGGAAAGCAACTAAGCTGCAAGGAAAATTTTTTAAAAAACAGTGAATTATGTCTTCCTGCAGGTTTTTCTCACATGAGACAGTCTCTGGTCACCAAGTCAGGGCTCCTCTGGTCAGGTAATAAAGCCATCTGGTCTACCTCACGGACCCTGGCATTGGTGAAACATGCTCCTTTTAGTTGCAAGCCACTCCTGGTACCCATATCTAAGCCCCAACTGGGCTGGCTGCAGTTTTTTGGTTCTCTTTGATTCTGCTTTTGTATAGATGAGCTGCTTGGAAGCTTCAGTCTCAATATTGACTTGTTAAACCTGACCATCTGTTGGGGAGGATTTTATTTTCAAGGAGAGCATCTGGGTCCCCATTTAGTCACTGAGGTTAATAGACTTGATAACCTTTCTCTGTTCTTAGCAGGAAGCACTTCCTGGCACAGCTAGGAGGCGGAAGCTGAACTTTTCACTGATTGTTATCGAATGCATGGCTCCCCTACCCCCAGTGGGAGGCACTTTTATGTCCCGTCTTAATACTCTTGTCTCTTAAAGTCATGGCTCACAAGTTCATAGATGGCATGCAGTCAAGAAGCTATCTCAATCAAGATGAGATTGTCATAGGTGATGAGGCAGGAGAATGAAGTGTAGCCCCAAAGACCCCAGGGCCAATCTTGGTTATGGACACTTAGCTGGGTGACCTGAGCCAAAATGTGGACCTCTGTTAGGTTAGTTTTCTCACTTGAAAATAAGGAGAAAATATCTGTCTTGCAGTTTTGGCGAGAATTATAAAAGGCTTATTAAAGTGCCTAACACAGTACTCAATCAGTGGTCATCATTATTTATACCTTTCTGTTAGTTCCGTTTCAGAGATTCTGCAGGAATTTCATGTACATTTGACTTGGTTCTCATAGCAATCCTGTTGCAGGTTGCATTTGCTGGGAAGCAGATTCTGTGATGGTTTGGTGGTTAGGATATTTATTATGAGGTATTCTTGAGATTAACACCCAGGGAAGAGGGAGAAGAAAGCAGGATGGGGCAGAGGGAGAAGTTGAAGTGTAATGCCCGCCCTACGGCAGTTTTGGAAGATTCCATGGGCACTCTTGGAGATGGAAGGGGATGCTGAAGATTTGTCCTGAGTTGAGCCAAGAGGTCTGGGGTCTGCCCATCCCTGAGTGAGGGTACTTTGTGTTTGATGGGCAAGGGATCTTAGGCATGGACACTCTGCAAATGAGTGAGGCAACTGCTGAAGGAAATGGCAACTGAAGGGCTTCCACCAACTGCCCTCCAGCTGCTGGGTGACAGTCCTTCATGCAGGAAGGTCTGGTTGTTGTCCCACACACCTGGCTCGGAGTTTCTTTCCTAAATTAATGAGAAGAGTAAGTACTTCTTTCAAATAAGATAGAAGGAAGTGTGGGGGGGTATAGTGTGTTGGGAGAGAAAGAAGAGAGAAAAAAGAGAGAGAAGAGAATGAAATCTAACACTTTTCTCAATTAGAAGCCTTTTGGAAATAAAAGAAGCTTGTTTTACAGATCACAACTTGCTTTAGGCAAGCCTTTTTTAAGCAGGTGCCTAATTCATCTTCCTCAGCTTCCCAAGGAGATGAAAGAGTCAATCAAGAATCATATTTATCTTTGTTAAAAAATATTAATGATTCATAAATATAGGATGAGCCCAGGAGGGAGAAAGGAGGTGTCAAACTAAGGACTGCACTGGAAAAAGTTAAACAGGAAAAGACGACTTTATGCAAGACTGTTGGAATAGGGGAGAGGGACCAGCCAGCTGGAGAGAGGGGTATTGTGGGTGTTGAACATGAGTTCAAGGTGTTCTCTGGGGGGTATAAGAACTTGGATGGGGACACCATAGCCGTCTGTGTTTGCTAACTGACTTTACCCAAAGGAGAAGTGAACTTTCTCCTATCTTCATGACAGGAGGTGGTTTTACAACATGGAGTGAGTCAGCTGCGGAAGTCAGGCTCCTATCAGAGACTGAAAGGTGGGGAGCTATCTCCTTGTGTGCATGCTCAGTCATTTGGTCTTGTCCAACTCTTTGTGACCCCCTGGACTGTAGCCCACCAGGCTCCTCTGCCCATGGGATTCTCCAGGCAAGAGTACTGGAGTGGGTAGGTGTTCCCTTCTCCAGGGGATCTTCCTGACCCAGGGACTGAACCCAGGTGTCCTGCATTGCAGGCAGATTCTTTACCATCTGCCACCAGGGAAACCCAAGAATACTGGAGTGGGTAGCTGTTCTCTTCTCCAGGGAATCTTCCTGACCCAGGAAATGAACCAGGGTTTCCTTCATTGCAGGTGGAGTCTTCATTAGCTGAGCTACAAGGGAAGCCTGAGGGGCTTCTAAGGAGATTTAAATATATTTTTCAAAGGAGACAGAGAAAAAGTTGCAAATACTAGTTTTCTAAAGCAAATTGTCTAAAATAAGGGAGACAGGGACCTCTAATCAGGAAGAAAGTTGCCCAAAGTTCAGTCATGCTAACAGGAGCATTAAAGCTGCCTCGGTCAGAGATTTTCAGAGATCAAGAATCACAGCAGAATGCTTGGTTTTGACAAGCCGGGCCAATTAAATCTGCTTGCAGCAAGCAGCACCCTAGGAGATGGGTCCTTGCTGAATTGCCTCAAGATGGATAATCAGCTGCTAGCCACCCAAAAGGGTTTTTGTGAGTCAAGGTCCAGCCAGGAAAGCAGAAAGCAGCAAGTATTCTAAATAAAATGGGTTATGCTACCTTATTTTTAGAAACCTTAGAAATAATAAAAGCAAATTACACTCATGGTATAAATTTCAGAAAATATAGACTTGATGCTCACTGCTGACATTTTGATGTGTGTGTTTTAGTTATCTGCACGAATAATGTGAAATTTCCCAGGTATTGGAAGGCTAGAGGTAATGCTAGGTCTTCTTTATTATGGGAATGATTGACATTTCACTGACTTCTGCTCTCTGAGTATTGGGGGGCCCTTGGGCTCTCCCTTTTCTCCTCCTCTCCCTCTTCCCTACTTCACTCAGATATTTCTGGAGCCCTGATCGGAAGGGGGACATTGCAGGTGTCAAACATGAGCTCAGAAACAGTTCTCATGGGCATTTTCACTTCAAGCCTATATAGCTGCTTCTCATCCTGCGGAGGGGGTGGCCTGGGCTTGTGAGCTGGCGTTGCACTTCAGAATGCCTTTCATGCATCTCACTGCTGCTGGGTGGGATGTGACCTACATGATGATGGCACAGTCCTTTTGCTGGTCCCTTCCTGAGTTTCCCAGAGACCACAGCGTGGGGAGAGGAAGACGACAGAGACATTTTCTACCTTCTCTGCCTGAGGCTTTACCTCCTCCCTGGCTCCAGCTCAGGCTGGACAAGCCCACTATAGGCCCAGTTGCCTTGAGTGACCCAGTCCTTGGGTTCTGGTGTTACCACCCCCACCACCCCCATCCCAACACTATCCCAGCGGTGCATATGGCATACTGATTTTCCTGACCTCCAATTTTCTCATCATCTCTTATTTTCTCACAGCTGTTCTCTCTCTTATGCCACCAAATATGAATTAAATGTTTCTGCCTAAAACATTTAGTCATTTCTCTTTTTCTTATTGGACTCTGACTGCTATAGACCATCTCTGGATAGCCAAAATGAAATCTAAGATGACCCTCATCTTTCAGGCTAGCTCTTTTTATCTCTGGGAAATCCCACAGGGGAAATTTTTCTACAGCGTCAGAATCCCTCAGAATCCCAACCGCAAAGTATGAAGGAGGTAGCTGTGTTTGCTGAATTAATAGTCTCCTCCTGGCTTTGCAGCAGAAACCGGAAGAGAAAAAGCTTGGGATCTTCTGTGAGCCTGTGGAGTTTCTTCTCTTTATTCAGTGGAAAAGGGGAGATAGAAATATGATGGGCTATACTTATATCTTTAAAATCTATCTGCAACAGCTACAGTTTAGACATAAATGCCACTTCAAATATGAGTGTGACTAACTTTTAAGAATGTAAGTAGCACCTTACTGCTTAAAGGAATATATGAAAAACAATTCTCATTACTTATGATAGAAAAACAGTCATTGTTTGTCACAAATACCTAAGACTACAGGAATATGCTGCAGTGAATGAATAGCTTTTGTGTATAGATTTTAGTTCCTTCTTTCTGATCAATTTTCAAGGCAACTCTGCATTTACCTTTTCCCCGTAGCATAATGAATACATTAAATTCAGTTCAGTAAATACATAAACTAGAGTTTAATCACTGAAAACTACAAGTAATTATTAATGCAAAAGAGTTCTCATTATTTGTGGTGAACCAAGGCAAATGGTATTCAGGGAGGTTTATTTAAAGTGTTTAACAGAGTAGCACTTGGTAAACATTAATTTCCTTTCCACTTACACTAAAAATGTATCTTCTTGTTTTTGTTTTGCTTAAACCAATATTAAAATTATTTTTGTGTGCTCTGTCTCTTCTTTGCATATCCCCGCTGCCTTAGCCTTTCTCAAGACTGTCATCCTCATAAAAGAGCTTGGATGGGCATAACCAATGCTTCCCTCCGATGCTCATCTCCCCAGGCTTTCCTAGGGCACTCTGATCTGCTTTTCAGGGCCATTCATTTCAGGTGCATCACTTTGCAATATGCTTTTCTCCCTTTGGTGATCAGAAAATCCCTCTGTTTTCCTGAAATTGGGAGTTTGTGATTGACACATACACCCCTGCTATATTTAAAGTAGATAACCAACAAGGACCTCCTGTATGCGACAGGGAATGCTGCCCAATACTCCGTAGTAACCTAAATGGGAAAAGAATTTGAAAACAATAGTTACATGTGTGTGTTGAGCTGAATCACTTTGCTGTACCCCTGAAATGAACACAACATTGTTAATCAACTATTTTGTTGTTGCTCAGTCATTAAGTTGTGTCCGACTCTTTGAGACCCCATGGACTGTAGCATGCCAGGCTTCCTCATCCTTCACTATCTCCTGAAGTTTGCTCAAATTCATGTCCATTGAGTTGGTGATGCTATCTGACCATCTCATTCTCTGCCACCCCCATCTCCAGCTATGCTACCATATAGAAGAAAAATTAAAAATAAGATAAATGTGAAAGAAAAAAACAGGTTAATGGAAATTAGTTATAATGTAATAGCTAAGACTTAGACATAAATATCATTTGAAATATAAGAGTGTGGCTGTCTTTTAGGAATGCTTTTTAGGATCAATGGGTGTTCTCTATCTGAATAGCTGAGTCCTGAAAGGCCTGACCACTCACTGTAGGAATCAGGAGCCTTAAAAGTGATTGGTGACTGTCTCTTTGGGGCTTCCTGAAGTTGCTGGGCATGAAGAGAGATTTTCCATTAGAATTACTCTGTTTCGTTGATGAGTATCTTAAGAGTACACGCTACATTTTCCCACTTACTTTGTGTCAGTTCCCTTAGCCGTGGGTCTTGCATTGTTCGCACACATTTAATGAATGAGCGTTGCCTTTGTGTGCTTCTTGTTGTCAACAATCGAGGTTGCTGCCTCTGGAGACAAGAGCCAAGATCTCCGGTATGAGAACCATGCTTGGCTTTTGTTCTCCTGAACAGATCATCAGACTAGAAGGACCTAGCGTTGAGACCCAGCTTCAGATCTTACTGACCCTGGTAGTCTTTGGTGGATCATTCACATGTTTGACTCTTAGTACCTTTGTTTATCCCCTGGAGAAGGAAATGGCAACCCACACTGGTATTCCTGCCTTGAGAATCCTTGGGACAGAAGAGTCCATG
Source organism: Hydropotes inermis (assembly GCA_020226075.1). Classification (NCBI taxonomy): domain Eukaryota; kingdom Metazoa; phylum Chordata; class Mammalia; order Artiodactyla; family Cervidae; genus Hydropotes; species Hydropotes inermis. Next base: position 5,988,649 of record CM035300.1, on the reverse strand, counting down.
GGCTGCAAAGAGTCAGACACATTTGAAGAACTTTGTTTATAAAATGGGAATAATTAATATATTCCAAGTATCGCCAGATGCCTTAAGGATCTGGTCTGGTAATTACATATGAAAGAGTCATGTAAACTTGTGGAGTACAAAAACAAGTATAATTAGACATTATTAATTGGCAAAGAGAAAAATGTAAGATTGACCAGTACATACTGAAATATTTTCATATTCTTCAGGCTGTCTGCCTTGTATTTCAGGGTCGTCTATACCATCTTGTTTTTAACCTGAATTGAATTCAGTGTCATTGAGCATCTCAGCGTGTGTCTACCTCATCCTGCATTGTGGCCAACAACTAAAGTTTATATAAAAACAAGAAGGAATTCAAGGAAAGGAGAAGGTAGGTCCCAAAATGTCTCCCCCATGGAAAATGATCTCTCACTGTCCACCCATTTAAGGTCCATCAACCTGATTATTCCTCTCTTGAGACAGCCCCAAAGATAAATGCATTTTAAGATGAAAAAAACCATAAGGAAAACATTTAAAACATTGACAAAAAGAAAACTAAAAATAAAATACCTGTGAAGAAACAAAAAATCCCATTATCTCATTATCTAAAAAGTCTAACTCAAGCATATTTATTCACTTCTTTCAAAGTTATCGACAAATTTTGAAGTATCTCAGCTTTTATATACCAGAGAAATAGTCTATGTTTTTAAGGTGAAGAAAGCATATACAACCCAGGAATCATAAGACCATTTTATATGTGGGAGAATTCTTTGTGATTTATCAGACAAATCCAGGCAACAGTTTATAGATATATATATTCTATCCATTGTTAATAACAATTGTATATTTATTGTCTGTGTGTCTCAGGCATTGCTGGTGTATATAACACCACAATAACAAATTACATAAATAAACATTTACTGTATTAATTGGCTGTTTCCTCTATACCTTGAGGAACCCACTGGAAGAATTGTTGAGAAAGAGCATATGGATAAAGTAAATCTTGACTGAATTTTTCACATTAAACAGACACCACTGGCTAAGTTCATGAAGATATTAAAGTATAACTTCGTACAAGTCATACACTTTTGAATTTTCATCCAGTCTGATAAATGAGAGTAATAATTAACTTGCAGATGATGACATTTAGTTCATCAGTTATTGAGACATCAATAAGACAGGATTATAGTTACAGGATTAAATGAGATTTTATTTCAAATCAGCTAGCACTGTGGTATCTTGTAGTTACCATGTACGATAATTCTATTTTCTGCCATGATACACACCCAGCTGATTTTTCTTTCCTCTCAAAATAACCCCTAACAGTCACTGGGCATCAGTTGTATGGAACCATTTTGCTTTGGTAGTAAATGGTCCAGGTCTCTAGCATATATATATTGCCCCATTTGTGTGGTCAGCCGTGTTTGACTCTGCCACCCCATGGACTGTGATCCACCAGGCTCCTCTGTCCATGTAACTTTTCAGGCAAGAATACTGGAGAGGGTTGCCAGTTCCTTCTCCAGGGGATCTTCCTGACCCATGGATCCAACCTGCGTCTCCTGAGTCTCCTGTATTGGCAGGTGGATTCTTTACCGCCGCACCACCTGGGAAGCCCACACAAACTGGGTGGTGGGTAAGTACACAGCTAGCATCCTGACTTTGAAGACTAGCTCGGAAGATACCAAAGTGCTACCACAACTAGGGAATACATGCAAAAAGAGGAAAACTCACTCTTTATTGCCTCAGTCCCAAATCTTCATCAAATCCGATCTGAGCTTGACTATGGCAACACTCAAAATCCTCTGTTTGGTACTAGAAGTTCTGTGTCCCTTCGTTTGAGTATTCTTGGGGTTCTTTTTGTTTATTTGTTTGTTTCATTTTATTTTTGGCCAATGGAGAGCAGGAAGTGGGTAGGCATGTCTGCCTTTGGCAGTATGTCTCCAAAATCTTTTATAAAAGAGGGAGAGAGTGTAGAAACCAAGTAGTTCCAAGAAGAGAAGATTGTCGTTCCATCTATTTCTATTTAGAATCTCTTTACTTCTCCCACACATACAAAACCAGTGTCACCAACGAAAGCATCTTCTGGCAAAGAGTTAAATGCTCTTTTTTCAGTGGTAAAGGAATAATGTTCTAATTTCTGCTTAAAGAGGCAAAGAGAGTGTGCCCTCCTACAGAGCAGTCTCACCGTGGGCTAATACTGAACTCATTGCTACCACTCTGCTGGATCCCTTGGTAATTTGGATGGCCCAGGCAACCTCAGCTTCCTATCAAATCATTGTCTTTTGCAGAGTTGGCAGTTATAAATCCAAGTTCATATTGGAATAGGACAGCATTTAAATGGAAAGCACTGCAAAACTGTAAGCACACCTTTAACATTTCAAGTCTCAAGAACTTTATTTTGCCTCTGGCCCTCTGACATTCAAATGATATATATTTTTTTAAGAACAGTGGTTTTCCACTCCTTTTGCATTTTTAAATTACCTGAAGCATTTGAAAAAATACAGATACCTGGGTTATTCCCCTAGAGGCTTTTGCTAGTTGATCTGAGTGTGATCTTATTCCATTTTTATTCCTCTGATATGATCAACCATCATCAATATGCCATCATGGAGGTGGGGGGGCAGGGTACACCCAAGACTGAACACCAAGAGTTTGACTTTAACTGCAGACAACACCACCTTCTATCACATGGTCTTATGTCCATCTCTTAGCATCTCTGAACTTTCCTTTTCTCACCTTAAAAATGTGAATACCAATATCTACTTGTTCTTTGACTGTGAGTTTCTTTGTCAGAATCAAACAAAATAAGGACTTTGAAAATACTTTGAAAATACATTTTAAAATGTTATGAATGAGTGCGTGCTCAGTGATGTCCAAATCTTTGTGACCCCATGGACTGTAGCCCACCAGGCTCCTCTGTCCATGGCATTTCCCAGGCAAGAATACTGGAGTGGGCTGCCATGTCCTCCTCCAGGGGATCTTCCCAACTCAGGAATCAAACCCACGTCTCCTGCATGGGCATGGCAGGCAGATTCTTTACTGCTAAACCTACAGGGCACCCAGTCTTTTAAAATGTAATACGTATCTTATTTGAAGATGTGTGTGGAAACTCAGATATTTTTTAAAACATGCTGAGGGGGCTATCTGTTTCTTCTAACTACCTGCCATCTATTTTTTTCTTGGAACCGTAAGCATAAGAGGGACTTCCCAAGTGGCTCAGTGGTAAAGAACCTGCCTGCAATGCAAGACACACAGGAGGCACAGTTTGATCCCTGGTTGGGAAGATCCCCTGCAGGAGGACAGGGCGACCCACTCCAGTGTTCTTGCCTGGAGAATCCCACTGACAGAGGAGCCTGGTGGGCTGCCGTCCATAGGGTCACAAAGAGTCAGACACAGCTGAGCATGCACACGTAAATACATATTTAAGCAGGAAGCCAGACCTTGCTTCCACACGTGACCTAAACCAGGTCAGTGAGAGGGTCCCTTGCGAGAAAACCGGAGCGTTTCTGTGGCTGGGTTTCCCGTCAGTTCCACTGGGGAGCCCTGATCTCTCTGCCCGGAGGTCCTAGTTGAGGTCTTGCTCCCCTGTCTTCAGAGGTGCTCCAGCGTCTCGGCATTTCCTAGCTTCACTCTCCACCCTCCTTTTGTCCTCATGTAACCGCAGTGACTGTTCTTTATACTAGACTGAAACGATTCAGCCTTGACCTTTAACAAGTACCTCGTTTCCTTGGCATTTCTTCTGTTCCCTGCAGACTCAAGCAGGCTGAGGGTGCAGGGGGGTCTGGCTGCTCGGCCCCCTTCACCCCTGCTGGCTGACCCCACTTGTCTTCATTTCTCTATTCTTCAAGGGCTTCTTTGAGCAAGGGACCTTGGGCCCCTCTTCTTAAAAGTGCCCACCTAGAGAGACAATGATTTCTTGGAAGCAGAGATTAGGAAACGTCAGGAACTTCCTTGGTGTGTTAGACGTTCAGTCAAGGAAGAAACGCTGTAGAGGTGACAGAGCAACCAGTGGGCCCCAGGTTCTCCCCTTAGACCCCTCACTGTGTGACCTTGGACAAGCTACTTAACCTCTCTGGGTTCCGACTCCAAATTCTGTAAGTGGAGCTCGTGAGCTTACTGTATTAAAAAATTGACTGTTACAAGGTAAGTATGGATAACAGAAAATTTTAAATGCTGAGTACTGATGCTGATGATAAGAAAGAAGAAACTCAGCTCTGTACTTATTTTGAAGGATTTTTTTGTTTTGCTTTGTTTTAATTGATTCCAGTAGCTACGTCAGATGGCCTGGAAGCAAATGCTTTTTCAAATCAGTGTTTGTTGCCCACACACACCCACTCAGGAGATAGGACCCAGAGCTGTGTGTTGCTAAGGACTCTCCTATTTTATGTGTCTTCCTGTTTTATGGGAAGGGATTTATTTTGTGACAAAGAGGATTTACAATCTGTAGGCTGTGGCCATCTTGGTTGAGAAAACTGTTCCTTTTTCATGTTCTTTTGCACATATGCATACATGGACACACATACACACATACCTGAGTTAAGGTTAAATCTTTCACTAGTACCAATGGCAGAAAACTTCAGCACTTCCTATGCAAAATTGCCCCTTGTTATCTGGCATAATACATGTTTGTGGACTCCTTCTCAAACAAAAGCTTTGCTTTAACAACTGTGGCCCTATATTTGGAGAACAGTAAAAGGACATGTCCTCAATTTTCAACTTCCACACTTATAACCTAGTTTTTATTGATTCTGATTCCAACCTGGAGAGAATACATGCACTGCAAAAGCCTATCTGAATTTGATAAGGATGTATGGTGGGGTTATTAGTGGTTAACCCCCTCCACTTCCCCTGACACTTGCTTGGTAGAACATGTATTGATTCTAGTTGCTATTTGACAAGATGGTGTTATAGTTGCAGAACAGACATTGTTAGGAGTGTGGGACTTAGAGAAATGCCCAGAGGGTTCTTTTGTCTGGAATTTAATTGGAGGGTATGGCAGAGTAGTCCGGAATTTGGGAAATGTGCATTTTTCTTAGGACAATGTTAATATCTGAATGGCCTTGGGGAAAGAAAAGAGGCTTAAAAATTGAATATAAGAGGTTGTGTGGGCTTAATTTACCTAACATTAAGCAAAAATCTAGGAGTCTATGAAGGCATGAGACAGAAGGACTTTGCGTCTCAGACTGGTCTGCCAGATGTGTCTGACTATCTAGACATAATAGCTAATGCTTCTGACAGAGGAGTTTGGCTTCTATTGGCTTTGAGGCCTTGGAGGTGTTACATTACCAGTTTGAAGCTTTAAAGATGAGAATATTCTACGTAAAATGCAGGCGCATTTCACCTAAGAGGAGGTTTCCTAAACGTTATATACTACAAAATGCACAATACTTCAAGGCTAATCCTGGAAAATGAGGTAGGCATTAATTAAGCCTGAATCCAGGCTCCTCGAATTTAAATTCCACTGCTACTTACCTTTTCCTCATCTGCAGAGTGGGGCTAAATGTGGTTATGCCATATAAAATTTTTTGCATGAAAAATAAGGATGATACCTATGAAGCACTTAGGTAGTGTTCAATAAGCATTAACTTTCATTCTAATAATTATTCTTTTCCAGCAAACGTGGCACATCCTCATGTGACCAAAGCATAAACATTATTTCAAATTCCTGTGGTTTATCATTTAAATGTGGAAATTCTTCATACTTTTTCAAATTAGGAGACATTTGCTAAGCTTGAAATTTTGTAAATAAAGTGAGAATGTGTTGATAATTTTTATTAAACTATTTAAGATTTGCATAATTAAGTTTCGCATGATCCCAATTTGCACAAAATGTGACTTGCTCTGGATCTCACTGGACTGTCATGAGCATTAAGTATGCTGATAGACACCAATCAGACATAGCCTAGAGCCTGGGGGTATTAATAACCATCTTCAGATAAAGAGGATGTGGCACATATATATAATAAAATGGAACCCTACTCAGCCATCGAACAGAATGAAATAATGCCATTCCCAGCAGCATGGATAGACCTGGAGAAGACCATGCTCAGCGATGAGAGTCGGACAGAGAAGGACAATATAACTCATATGTGGGATCTAAAGTGCGACACAGATGAGCTCTTCTGTGACACAGACAGACTCATACACGCAGAAAAGAGCCATGCGATTGCCAAGCGGCAGGGAGCTAAGGAAGGAAAGAACTGGGAGCCTGGAGTTAGCAGATATAAACTATCACACATCAAATGGATAAATGGCAAGATCCTAGTGTATTTTCAACAGGGAACTATACTCAACATCCTCTGATAAACTGTAATAGAAAAGAATATGAAAGTCATATATATAATCAATATATAATTTATAATATATACTATATAACTAATATAATATAGTATAATTATAATTGATATATAAATATATGTTATACTATATAATAACATATTATATAATATATGGTTATAATTATAATTATGAATATAATATAATTATAAATATATGAATATATAATATAATATATAATATAATATATTGTATGTTATATTTATAAAATAATATATATTTATATTCATCCATCATATATAGTATATAATATATACTATATTATGTTATTTATACATATTATATAGCTAACGCTTTCACCTTCATGTTAGAGCTACTAGAAAAACAATGACCCCTCCAAGATTCCAGAAAAACAAATGATTTTTAATGAACTATCATAGTCCCGTTGGTCTATACCAGCTGCCACTGGTAAAAATTAAAGATCAGAATGCATCTTATCAACAAAAAATTAAATATTAGCCCATGTTCAGGTTCAGATAGTTTTAAAAATATGCAGTAAACAATTTGTGGCAAAAACTGCAACCGTCAGATAGCGAAATCAAGCGTACAGAAATAGTGAAAAGCATATTAATTCAAGCACGAGAGTGCCTAGAAAATTGTATGGAAATCAAGCCTGGTTCTGTTCATAATTTTGACTCTATAAGAGTAACATGGTTCGCATAGCTTTGGAAGCCAAACAACTTCTCTAGATTAACTTGTTCATTTATCTACTCAACAAATATTCTTTGCTTTTCTGCTATGTGCTAAGTGCTTCTGCTGGGGATATAGCAGAAGCCAAGAAGGATATTCTCAGCGGCCAACCGATGTTACCCAGGACACCAAACCACTCACTCTATTGTGTAAACATAGCTCTACAGGAAGGCAGGTGTAAGTTGCTTACGTTGGGTGTAGAAGAAAAGCCCTGGAGAATAACTTAGGGACATGTGTAGATGACCCTTGAGTGCAGAGTGGGTGAAAGCTGGCTGGCCTTGGTCAGGTGAGTGTGATGAATAAATCATGGCGAAATAGCCAGGAGAGAGACAGGATGTTGCAAGGGTCTTGGATGGGTTGTCTTTGGGTTAGAACATCGGAACAAGCTGCTGTTTAAGTGTCAGTGTTTTTATTCTCTGAGTGGTGAGAACAAGGAGTCAGTGAACAGGGAAACACTCCAAAAAGCTTCATCTTGATGCTAAACATCTTGCTTAGATGCTAAACATCTAAACTCTGAACAACAAGTTTCATTGTCTAGATAGCTCCTGTCTCTGAAGGATGGAACAGGCTTTCCAGTGATTTCTGGCTTTTTGATAAGTAGGACATCCTCTTCAAAGACAACCTGAGGCATGGGATCCAGTGGCAGAATATAAACACTGA
>CM035300.1:5953540-5980956 GCA_020226075.1 Hydropotes inermis | reverse complement strand
TATAGTTTTCATTTGAGAATAGCTCTCTTGTATGACATTAAGACCTCTCTGAAAATGTTGACTTCCCTTCAATCTGGAGACCAGACAATATGTCTAATTTCCAGGACTAATGTGCAATTTTCTTTTCTCCTGCTTCTTTTGCTACAAGAATCTAAAAAGATATTTTCAGACCAAAGGATATAATAGAAGGCAATCTTGCAAATAAATTTCCAGTGCCATGTTTCATTGGTACCTTTTAGTGACAACAGAAAAGAATGGTGTCAGAGTGTAATTTCACTTATAAACTCAAGCAGAAAATGAATTTCTCATCATGAGAGTCTGTATCAATGTGCATGACTGTTGAGAGGCCAGCTTCTGAAACCACAGGAGTCAGTTCAGAGGAGCATTAAATTACTACCAAAAAAAAAAAACAAAACAAAACCCAATTTGCTTCAATAAATAGTGGTGGGGAGGCTATTACATGACACCCAACCTTTTAAAAAGGTTTTTTTAAAAACAAAAGATAATTTTAAAGCTATTACAATGCTACACTAGTCCTAATTTCCTGGGTCACCATTGGTGTCTAGTTACTCATCACTCAAGGTTTTAAAAATGTGTAAGAATATTTCTATTAGTGATGGGAAGGTAGTTAATAATTACTAATAGTTAATGCATATGACAAGGTTTGCTAAAGGCAAGGGAAAACTCTATCTGAGCTTCTCTTATAGCATGAAAAAGTCTTTTTTGGAATACCCCAAGAATAAGGTTTTGGTTTTCGAATCCTTAGTCTCCTGGATTGAAATCTCAGCTCTGATATTTATAGGCTGTGTGACCTGGGACAGTTTGCCAAACATTTTGAGTCTCAACTTTCTTATTTGGAGAATAGAAAGAAAAAAAAAAACTAACATCTATCTCATAATTTTGTAGTTAAGTAAGTGAGATGGTACGTAACATACTATAAGGGCTCTCCAGAAGCTTAGAGCTTTGGTCCTCAGAGAATGAGGCAAACGGCTTATAGAGCATCTCTGGTCCCTCAAGGATAGTTCACATAAATGTAGAATAAACGATCAAAGTCAAGAGAAAAGAATGTGAAAATGAATTATATTTAGGACAGAACACATTTATGTTCACATTAAGATTCATTTCTGTGAGTTTCATGAAATTGATTTTGACCATATAGTTTTTACCATGAGTTTTAATGAGCTTCTTCAAAGTTCCTAGATTCTTCGACGGTACTGGGTTGCAGCTGTCCTTTTCTGTGACTTTCTTTCCCCAGTTTTTTGGTCAAAATCATTTCAAATAATTGCAGTTATATTTTTCCTTGTTTATTTGATTAGGTTTTTTTTGCTCTTTTGCATATTGTGAAACACAGACCAAATTTAGGGGCACCAGAGCAGTCTTTCTCCATGAGTGAGGTCACAGTGCTCTAAAAAGCTGAAGATCAGTTGAGATATCTTTCCCTGTGGAAAGCCTTCGGATGGATCCTTTTACACTAGGGGTAAGATCTGAGCTTCTTGTCCCGGACAGATGGGGCTCCTGCCTCTCTCTGACCTCATCACCTCCCACCTCTCCCTCAGTCACCGCCCTCCAGACCCTTTGACTTTTCTCAAAAGTCTTGTTCTGGCCACAGGCCCTTCGCCTCCACAACCTAGACTGAGCTGCCCTGGAGCTCCACAGAGCCACTTCCATCTCTGGGGGAATCTTCCCAACCCAGAAACTGAACCCACATCTCCTGCATTGGCAGGCGGATTCTTTACCACAGAGCCACGTGGGAAAGCCTAATATGATGGCGGATGTTTATATACATTTTGCAGGGCAACATGGATGGACCTTGAGGGGATTGTGTTAAATGAAATGTCAAACAGAGTAAGACAAGTACTGTTTGATCTCACTTATGCATGGACTCTAAAACCAAGCAAACAAACAAAAATCCAAACTCATAGGTAGAACAGGTTAGTGACTGTCAAGGCAGAGGGTGGGCGGGTCGGCAAAATGTGTTAAGGGGCTCAAGGGGTACAAAATTCCAGCTATAAGTCTTGAGAACGGAATGTACAGACTATAATCAATAATACTGTATTGCACATTTTAAAATTATTTAGAGGGCAAAGCTTAACACTTCTCATCACAAGAAAAGATTTATATGACCATAGATGTTAATTAGATTTAGCGTTGTGATCATCTCACAATGTGTGTAATAGGGAATTATTATGTTATACACTTGAAACTAATATGATGTTAATTACATTTCAAGAAAGCAGGTTAACTGTCAATATCATATAGTCTGGTCTTTAATTGAAATATCTTGAATTTTTATATGTAAAAGAAGTTTGTATAAGTTTAAAGTTAAAGGACAGGTTAGTTACTGTTGCAGTCTCTGAAGGTCACTGTAGGTTTCTGTCACAGGAGTTTCTTACAGTTTTTGTGGGTTTTTTAGTATAAGAACTGGGGACAGGGAGCTCTAAATCCCCCTACCATCTTCTGCCTGGAGGAGACAGCCAGACTTCACAGATAGTATCTGCAACTTATATTTCATCTACGCAGATAACAATGTAACTTACAGCTGTTACTTACATAAGGTGTAGACAGAAGTACTAGTGGATAAAAAAGCAACTGTGCCACTTTCCCACTGACTGCTCTTCTATTTTGCAGATACATCAGCAAAAAGATCCTCCCACTTCTGGTGCATTCTGTAAGACCTGGGTTCACTGGTGAGTAGTTGCATGCCCTCAGACACCTTGGGCTGCAGAGACTTCATCTTGGAAGAAATTGCACTGACCCTACAGATTTCTTAAAATTTCTTAAAATCTTACCTCATCTTGGAAAAAATACTACTGACCCTAATAATTCTGACTTCTAATTTTCTGAGTTAGTATCTACTGCAAGCATTCGGGCTTCCCTGGTGGCTCAGAGGTTAAAGCATCTGCCTGCAATGCAGGAGACCTGGATTCGATCCCTGGGTCGGGAAGATTCCCTGGAGAAGGAAATGGCAACCCACTCCAGTATTCTTGCCTGGAGAATCCCATGGATGGAAGAGCCTGGTGGGCAAAGAGTCGGACACGACTGAGCGACTTCACTCACTCATAAAAAAAAAGACAAAACTGATCACAAATGAAAGCCGCAATAGACATTTTACAGAAGAAACGATGTCTTAATTGTGTTCATTAAGCAAACTAGCCTTCTTCAGGGTGGAGAAGAGGTTGAGATAAAATAGCTGGAGTTTCTTCTTGACTTTCATGAGAGGAAATTTAGCACAGAGCATACAGAATGCAGGATTGTTACAATGGGCCAATTGTTCTGTGACCTGTATGAAATGAGTTGGTTATTGGTCCATGGAGTGATGTTCATTGATTTTATAATTTATTAAATTTTTATTCCTAGACTCATGAAAAATAGATTTAGAATCATAGATGAACAGCACTGAGACCCTAGAGTCATGTTCACATGATCGTGTGTTTGAATGCAAGCGTGAGGATTGTAGCTGCTGAGAAAATTCAGTAGAGTTAGATTTGAAGATAGGATTTCAATGGTGTTATCAATGTTGTGAGTAAGGATGACTTATGGAGATGTAAGTCTATGGTTATCTTCTGACATATTTTCAATAATTCTCAAAGATAAGTTTCTGATCCCAAGTTCTTATCTCACACCACTGAATATTAAACTAATTGATTGTTATAGATTGATCATTAATATCTGCTATATTATCTATCGCTTTATGACTAATCAGCCCAAAGTATAGTGGCTTAAAATAATTGCTTATTTATGTATTTAAGCTCATGAATCTGCTACATTTGCTAAGTTTAAATGGCTAAATTTCTTCCCTGCAGTAGGTTTTAGCTATTGTTTAGTGTTTGTGGTATGAAATTATTGTACTTAAGGACTAAACTTTGAAGTCTGTCATAGGGAAAGACTTAACTCTACATAGCGTACCCACATCTGCTGCATGACCCTTGATATTGCCACATGGCATTATTAGAGTGGACTCAGCTCCTAGCAGGTGACAGTGATGGTCATGGCCTTCCCTCGGCGTATGACTGTTTGCCTTGTTTAAGTACCAGGTGGCACTTATCCACAGTTGTTAACTCTCACTTTTTAAAGAAAAGCTCATGAAAGAGTTCAAAGACCCTTATCACTTACACTAAACTTCTTAAAAAACTCTATCATTTAAAGTTACTGAATCCTAAGCCTATATTTTATAATAACTATAAAGGGAATATAGCTTTTAAAAATTATAAATCCCTGTACTGTGCACTTGGAGTTGATTAGAATATTGTATATAAACTCTACTTCAATATTTTAAAAACATATTACTAAATCCTAGGCAGAACTGAACATTTTTTTAAATTTTATTTATTTAGTTATTAATTAGTTGGAGGCTAATTACAATATTGTAGTGGTTTTTGTCATACATTGACATGAATCAGCCATGGATATACATGTATTCCCCATCCCGATCCCCCCCTCCCACCTCCCTCTCCTATTTTTAAATGATTAGGCAAATTTGGCACAACAGGAGCCTGCTCTTGCTCACATTTTCCCTAAACAAATTCTCTGATTAAATTCCAGATTTATTAATAGCGTTTATTTATAAAGTGCAAAAGTCATTCTCTCTCTCTCTCCCCCTCACTCCCCTATATGTCGTTCAGTCCGTCAGTCTGTCCGACTCTTTGTGACCCCATGGACTGCAGCACACCAGGCATCCCTGTCCTTCAACATTTCCCAGAGTTTGCTCAAATTGATGTCCATTGAGTCGGTGATGCCGTACAGCCGTCTCATCCTCTGTCATCCCCTTCTCCTCCTGCCTTCAATCTTTCCCAGCATCAGGGTCTTTTCCAATGAGTCAGTTGTTCACATCAGGTGGGCAAAGTATTGGAGCTTCAGCTTCGGCATCAGTCCTTCCAATGAATATTCAGGGCTGATTTCCTTTTGAGGTAACTGGTTTGATCTCCTTGCTGTCCAACAGACTCTCAAGAGTCTTCTCCAGCACCACAGTTCAAAGGCATTAATTTAGCACTCAGCCTTTTTTATTGTCCAGCTCTCCCACCCATACATGACTACTGGAAAAATCATAGCTTTGACTATATGGACCTTTGTAGGCAAAGTAATGCCTCTGCTTTTTAATATGCTCTCTAGGTTTGTTTATAGCTTTTCATCCACGAAGCAAGCATCTTTTAATTTCATGGCTGCAATCACCATCTACAGAGGTTTTGGAGCCCAAGAAAATAATGTCTGCCACTGTTTCCATTGTCTCCCCATCTATTTGCCATGAAGTGATGGGACCCCTATATATCTATTTCTTAATCTATCTTTTCACGGGTATTAAATGCTTCATTTTACTCTTTAACTAAATATTGCAGAAAATAGTTGACATTTGTTCTTATTGTAAGACTCTCTAAATATAAAATGTATGACACAGCATCCTCATTTTCCTCCTATAATTTTGCAGTTCTAGCAAGAGCAATATAACAGAGAAGCTAGAGGAAGCCAATCCTAATATTCTTCTTGCATATTTTAACTGTGCTGTTGATGAAACATGAAGAATGTACCATTGGAGCCTTTAAATGTACAATGCCTACCGTATTTTATCACCTCCATCATAATCTACAAGTAGTTTAAAACCCGAAAGAAATTAGAAATCAAAAAGAAAATAAGCACATCAAGACTGAGCCACGTTCAGTAGGTTTTCATTTTTATAATGCATTATCTACTGTTAGATAAAAGTTTCTGCCTCCCAGTGCAGGAGAGATGCAAGAGACATGGATTCAGACCCTGAACTGGGAAGATCCTCTGCTGTAGGAAATGGCAACCCACTCCAGTAATCTTGCCTGGGCAATACCATGGACAGAGGAGCCTGGAGGCTGCAGTCCACGGGGTCACAAACAGCCGGGCACGACTGAGTGACTAAACAACAAACAACCACAGCACTGATCTACCACCACAGACTGACTGTGTGACTGTCACAGGCGCCACTGTGTGAGTAGACAGTCAAGTTCTTGATGTTTGTATTTCTTCTCTAAGGAAAAAAAAAAAGCCATTTGGCACCAAATATGCTCAATTCATGCAGATTAAATGAAACTTTATGCTACTGGCTCAAAAACAGCACAGCATCCACAGAAATGTGAAGGGCTTTTATATCTTGAACACAATGCTGCAGCAGAGAAATTGGATACTTTCCTGCAGGTCCTGATTCTTCCCTATTGTAAAAATGAAACTTCTATGTAGAGAAGCTAAACAGGACTCACAACACATGCTCGGGATCATGCACTTTGCAAAACTGGAAGGACTGTGGGACTCATGATGGCAATGATAACCTTAGCTGACATTTCTTTGCAACAAAAAAAAACCCCAATTTATAGCTTCTGTGGAACCTTGTGGTTTTAATCTCAATGTTTCCTCTTTTCATACTGAAATCTCATTAAAATTACTTAAAAGGAATAAGGCTACAAGGACAGAGAGAACCGGGAGCAGAACAGCAGAAGGTTCCCCTTCTGCTGTTGGTCTCAGTTGGAGGAGCAATAACTAACATAGCAGAGAAACCTGAGACCACATAAGAGAGATACTAAGGAGAAACCAGTGTTCCCTTCTCCTCCCTGAAAAGTCCCAGGAATTAGAGAACCAGCAGAATGTGGGTGAAAGCCTGGGGCTGAAGAAAAGGATTTCGGTTAAATCAATGCATGAGGTGTTTACTATTCTCATCTTTTGCAAGTATCTCTCCCCACCTGGGAGAAAAAGTGGATATTTATTGCCAAGGAAAAAGGAAACAGAGTCTTGAGGCTCTGAGACACCCAACCTGGGTAAAGTTAAAGATTGCAAACCAAAATAAAAGCAAGGAGACTGCCTCAAGTAGAAACTCTCAACAACATTTCTGTCTTGTCCTCAGAATGCCAGCATCAAGTCTTATAATTCCCTGAAGAGGAGATGAGAGAATTCTTGTCTAGGAAATAATGGGTCATCCAGGAAAGCCTTGTAGATAGTGACCTTTGGAATGCCATCGTGAAAGGGTTGTCTCATATGGTAGGCTGAAATTGAAACTGCGTCCTGGTCTCCCATGTCCTCAGCCTACCTTTTGTTTGTGGAAAAACTTTAGCCAAACAACCAGTTTAACCAACAAGTGAGAAAACGCAGAAGCAAAGGAAAACAATCAAAAGAGACCAAATAATAATAGTTTTAATCATTAAGTAACGTCAAGGACCTTTAGTTCTTTCTGAAGCACTATGGATGATACCCCGAGCCATATTCTGTGAGCTACCTTACAGAGACTGGAACCCCCACAGGTGGAAGAAGTTAACTGCATGATGACGTGAGCTGCCACAATTATGACAACCGGACTCAAAGAAATGACTAACGATTCCTAAAACAATCAGGATGATACTGATTAGACCACTGCATGACTACCTTCAGGATGACTGTGAGACTGTGCTGTCTCCACATGTGGTCACTTCCTCCACCTATAAAAGCTCTTGCCCACTGACTGTCAGTGGGAGGAGCTGGCCATTGAACAGGAGTCCACCTGCCTCCCACCCTGGTTGCAGGCCACCAAGATAAAGAAAGTTTTCCTTTCCACCAACCTTGCCTCTTTATTGG
Organism: Hydropotes inermis; assembly: GCA_020226075.1. Lineage (NCBI taxonomy): Eukaryota > Metazoa > Chordata > Mammalia > Artiodactyla > Cervidae > Hydropotes > Hydropotes inermis. The sequence continues at coordinate 5,973,396 of CM035300.1, read as the reverse complement.
CTTTTGAGCGGCGAGCAGCTGGACCCCCACCTTTGATAGCAAAATTATGTAAAACCTGCTCTGTTACTGATAATATGATTTTGTAATAGAACCTCATTGGTTAAGGCTTTTTTGACTCAGCCATCGAAAGTGTCAGTTTTATAACTGAAGTTGAGAAGTGCTGATTCACTCCACTAGAGAAAATTGAACCTCTGAACAATCGCAGAGTCCCCTGGAAGAATCCTGAGACACAGGACTAGAGAAAGAAAGCCTATGTGGGTGGTGATTTCAGAGATGGCTAGGAGAGGAGTGAGGCAATGAGACAGAGGAGGAAGCAGCCAGTAAAGTGTTTAGTATCATTCAAGCGAACCGTAGGAACATACGTGGACCACGACAGAGAGTGATCCCTCCTAAGGTGGGAGCAAGCTGGGATAGTCACACAACAGCTCCGACCTAGCATGATGGAAGCTGGTCCAAGGGAGCACGTACCCCTTGGCACTTCTGTCTTGTCATGAAGGCAGCGAAGTGAGCTCCAAGATCCCAGAGGAAAGGCTTCAGTAAAGCGGGAATGCAGCTGGGAGTCTAACAGGTATGCACTGAGTGGAAAGTGCCAGGGAATTTGCATGGGGCACCAGTAGCAGTCACGACCCACAATGAATTACTGATTTCCTTAAATTTGGATGATGACACACTCGGACACTACATCTGGCTAAAGAGCTTAACAACATACAGCTGACTTCTTTGTCCTGTTTGGTTTTTTAGACAAATAGATGCTCTTTGCATAGGAATGCTAATGAATCTTAATGAATTTACTCAAGTGTCATGAAAGAGACTGATTTCAATTATTTTCTATGAGGCTTTATGCAAGGATATTTGATAGTATATTTTAAAGAACCCAATGTTAAACGTTCTCTTCTCGTAACTGGATCCCATCATTATTTCCAGAAAAACAATCTTTAAGGTCAAATATGCTGCTGTTCCTAACATCGAGTTTATTTTCAAAAGAAAACCTTGGAAATGATTATCAATAGGAGCAAATAAAACTGGAGGAGGAAGGAATACATATTGGGCCCTAAAGTACACAGAAGGAGAATTAGTTAGAAATCTTTGCTGCTTTTGAGGCTCTGAGACAAACAACCTACCCGGAAAAAAAGACCGACTTCTTATGGTCCACACATACCTAAAAGTGAAACTGATAGTGGCTCAGTTGTGTCTATGGACTGTATAGTCCCTGGAAGTCTCCAGGCCAGAATACCAGAGTGGGTAGCCCTTCCCTTCTCCAGGGATCTCCCCAACCTGGGAACCAAACGCAGGTCTCCCACATTGCAGGCAGGTTCTTTACCAGCTGAGCTGCAAGGGAAGCCTGAGAATACTAGAGTGGGCAGCCTATCCCTTCTCTAGCGAAACTTCCTGACCCAGAAATCGAACCAGGGTCTCCTGCATTGTAGGCAGATTCTTCACCAACTGAACTATGAGGGAAGCCCACACATACGTTAAGACATACCTAATTTTTCACAACTGAGTGACTGAACTGAACTGAAGACATACCTAATTTTTAGTTGAGAGTGATACTGTTTTCAGCACATATGCACACATTTATTTCTTGTTGTTGATTGCATCCTTGGTATACAAATGGCTTTTATTTTTGTTTTCTGACAGCAGAAAAAAAAAAAACATTTCCTGGGGAAAGTATAAACGGTCACCAGACACGTTCTTTTCCCATATTTTCAGCTTTCTATTGTGCGCCCTGAATATCTTAGATACAACACTAGAAAAATAGGCTATTTTCTTCTTGAAATTGAGATCTATTTTAGGAGTAAGGAACAGCCTGCATGTGTCTTCAGATTAATTTTTCTCCCCAAACATTTTTCCTGTAGAATTCTTTCTCTGAATCTTTTCAAGACAGTGTCTGATTAAGTCATTATTTTTCATTATGGCCATGTGATTTTTCCATATTTCTCAAAATGAAATTTATCATTTGGCTTACTTGGTGTTTGGTGTCTTTTGCTACTATCTTTTGAATCAGGATGTTAAAGCATTATTTCATGAAATTCTTGGAAGTGTTAAAAATGTTTGGAATTATTCACATCTTCCTAACTGAAAGGCTGTTACATAAGCTTTTCCATTTGCTGAGTTTACATGTCTGTTTTGCAGTGGGGAATTATTACCCCAAAAAAAAAAGACAACTTTTTTTTCAGCACATTCTAGGTACTTTTTAAGCTGAAGAATCATGCTTTTAAAAAATTTCTTTCATCTAACTTCATATTCTATGGAAGAGTATCTCTAAAATAAACAAACAAAAAAGCCTATCCATCTGTTTCCGTTTCCCTTCAGCCTGAAGAAATCAATTGAATATTTCTTGTAGTGTCAGTTCATTGTTGACAAATTCCCTAGTCATTACTTCTTTTTACTATTGAAATGTAGTTGATTTACAGTGTTGTGATAATTTCTGATGTACAATAAAGTAATTCAATTATATATGTTCTTTTAAAAATATTCTTTTCCATTATGATTTGTCATAAAATACCAGATATTGTTCTCTGCACTGTACAGTAGGACTTTGATTTGTTTTGTTTTGTTTTAATTTCTGTTGGAGCCGAGTTGACTTATAATGGGCTTCCCTGATAGCTCAGTTGGTAAAGAATCTGCCTGCAACACAGAAGATCTGGTTTCAGTCCCTGGGCTGGGAAGATCCCTTGGAGAAGGGAAAGGCTACCCACTCCAGTATTCTGGCCTGGAGAATTCCATGGACTGTATAGTCCATGGGGGTCGTAAAGCGTGTAACAAGACTGAGCAACTTTCACTTTCACTTTCACTTTGACTTACAATGTTGCGTTAGTTTCAGATACACAGCAGAGTGAATCAGTTACACATATCCACCCATTTTTAGATTCTTTCTCCAGGTAGGCCATCATAGAGCATTGCTTAGAGCTCCCTGTGCTACACAGTAGGTCCTTTTTAGTTGTCTATTTCATATAGAGCAGTGTGTATATGTGTTTTGGGGGCTTCCCTGGTGGCTCAGCAGTACAGGGTCTGCTTGCAATGTGGGAGACGTGGGCTCAGTCCCCGGGTCCAGAAGATCCCCTGGAGCAGCAAGTGCAACCCACTCCAGTCTTCTTGCCTGGGAGATCCCAGGCGGCTCCATGAGGTCACAAAGGGTCGGACACGACTCAGCAACTGAATCATAACAACATATGTATTTTTAAATGTCTTTATTCATCTTCCTTCTTTAGCACTAGTGTTTTCACTGAATGTAGAATTTGGGGGTTAACATTTTTTCCTATGAGCAGGAACATCACTTCAGGTGACGTTCTTTCTGGACCAGTCTGCTTCTCATTGGAAGTAGGACATCACTTTTACTGCCATGCCCCTGTGAATACCTGACATTTTTCTCTGGTTATTTTTATAATATTCTCTTTGTCTTTGGCTTTCTGTGGTTTGATACAGTTGAGCATACTTTACTTTTAATTTGTCTTGATTGACGTTTACTTGAGATTATTTCTTGGGTCTCTGAGTTAATTTCTTTGACAATGTTTGAGAAATCCTCAGTTGTTATCCCTTCAAATATTTCTTTTGCTATTCATTTTCTCTCTGCTCTCTTGCTTCTCCAATTGTTTGTATATACATTACCCAATATTTTCCCACAGATAGTGATCTGTTATGTTTTCTCTCTTTTTTTTTTTTTTTTTTCCTCTTTGCATTTTCCAGTTTGAATAAACTATTGACCTACATTCAGGTGTCTGACTCTTTTTTTCTGCAGTGTCTAATCTTCTGTTCATTTCATTAAATGGATTCTTCCTTTTTGATATTGTATTTTCATTACTAACATTTCCATTTGGTTAATGTTGTAGTTTCCACATGTCTGCTCAAATTTTCCATTGTCTGCTCTCACCCCATGTTGTTTACTTTTTAGAGTTTATGTTTTAATACATTCATTTACAAAATTCTGGTCATTCCAACATCTGGCCCATTTCTGAGGCTATTCCCATTGAGAGTATCTTTGCTTTTCCATGGTCACATTTTCTTGATTCTTTACGTGTCTCATAATGTGTTTTAATGCTGAATCTTGTGTATGTAGAGCAATAAATATGTTTCTCCAAAAAAAGGGCTTGTACCTTCTTCTGTAGGGCTGCTGTTTGGGGAGTTTGGATAACCTGTTCTGTAACTGAGGAAAAGGTTGAGATTCATGTCATTTCTGTTAGATTCAGCTCATCTCTGGCTCAGGATATTTTCAGAATAGAATAGACACAGTTACTCTTTAGCAGGGCTTAGGATCTGAGCATCTTCGAGATTTTAGGAAACTTTATAAGCTTTACAGCCCTGCTACCATCATATTACTTTGGATTACGGTTTAGTTCTTCGTCATCTGCTTTCTGAGTTGCTAAAGAATTTTCTTCATTCCCATTCTCACCACTGCCTTTCTGCTGCTCCACCTCCAGCCTCAGAAGGTATGCAGTCACAATGCATTTGGTGAAGTCCTGAAGTTTTCCGGGTGTGGGAGGGGTGTTTTCTAGCTCTCCAACTTATACCCAGACTTCAGCCTACTACCCCTGCACTTATCAAAGGTTTGAAGGGAATATTTAGTAGGTGAGTTCAGACTGCTCTGTGGCTGAGGCCGCTCAGGATTCCAGGTTTTCATAACATTTTACAGATGACTTAAAGAGTTCACTAAATATTTTTGTTTCTTTTTATCCCTAAGGTAGATTCTTCCTTCTTTCACTGCTTTGCAAGTCCTGAAAGTGATCTACTGCTGTAAAGAATTGTCATGTTCTGGAAATTCTTGATTTAGTTTTCTTTGCATCATCAGGTCTCTGATATATCTTTTAAATTCATTTTTATTAAGGTATAGTTCCAAATAGGGAAAGGAGTATGTCAAGGCTGTATATTGTCACCCTGCTTATTTAACTTATATGCAGAGTACATCATGAGAAACGCTGGGCTGGAGGAAGCACAAGCTGGAATCAAGATTGCTGGGAAAAATATCAATAACCTCAGAGATGCAGATGACACCATCCTTATGGCAGAAAGAGAAGAAGAATTAAAAAGCCTCTTGATGAAAGAGAAGAGTGAAAAAGCTGGTTTAAAACTCAACATTCAGAAAATGAAGACCATGGCATCCGGTCCCATCACTTCATGGGAAATAGATGAGGAAACAGCAGCAGACTTTATTTTTCTGGGCTCCAAATTCACTGCAGATGGTGATTGAAGCCATGAAGTTAAAAAGACACTTGCTTCCTGGAAAAAAAGTTATGACTAACCTAGACAGCGTATTAAAAACAGAGACATTACTTTGCTTACAAAGGTCCATCTGGTCAAAGCTATGGTTTTTCCAGTAGTAATGTATGGATGTGAGAGTTGGCCTTTAAAGAAAGCTGAGTGCTGAAGAATTGATGCTTTGAACTGTGGTGTTGGAGAAGACTCTTGAGAGTCCCTTGGACTGCAAGGAGATCCAACCAGTCCATCCTAAAGGAGATCAGTCCTGAATATTCATTGGAAGGACTGATGCTGAATTTGAAACTCCAATCCTTTGGCCACCTGATGTGAACAACTGACTCATTTGAGAAGATCCTGATGCTGGGAAAGACTGTAGGCAGGAGGAGAAGGGGACAACAGAGGAGGAGACGGTTGGATGGCATCACTGACTCAATGGACATGAGTTTGAGTAAACTCCGGGAGTTGATGATGGACAGGGAAGCTTGGCATGCTGCAGTCCATGGGGCTGCAAAGAGTCAGACATGACTGAGTGACTGAACGGAACTGATAGTTGCTTTATAATGTTGTGTTAGTTGACATATTTTTAAAAACTGATTTTATAGCTTATCTATCTTGTGTTTTGTCAGAAGACAGCAATGTTTACATGTGATTTTCCTTACTCTGTTTGGAAATAGAAGTTTCCAACAGTTTTAAAATACAGTTGTTGTTTTTTTTAAAACTGTATGTTGATATCAGTTTAGACATTCACAGTGGGATTTGCTAACAATGATCTGCTGTCTACTGCTATCTATCTAATTTTTTTTATGCTTCACTTCAGTTCAGTTCAGTTCAGTTCATTTCCGTTGCTCAGTCGTGTCCGACTCTTTGCAACCCCATGAATCACAGCACACCAGGCCTCCCTGTCCATCACCAACTCCCGGAGTTTACTCAAACTCATGCCCATCGAGTCGGTGATGCCATCCAGCCATCTCATCCTCTGTCGTCCCCTTCTCCTCCTGCCCCCGATCCTCCCAGCATCAGGGTCTTTTCCAATGAATCAACTCCTCACATGAGGTGGCCAAAGTATTGGAGTTTCAGCTTCAGCATCAGTCCTTCCAGTGAACTCCCAGGACTGATCTCCTTTAGGATGGACTGGTTGGATCTCCTTGTAGTCCAAGGGACTCTCAAGAGTCTTTTATGCTTAGCTGACATTTATCAACTGGCTGATATATTCCAGTGATTGACAAATTAGTTGAAAATTATTCTACTTTCGATAATGATCCATTTACTAGAACGTAGACATTAGGTTAAGCCAGCCTGGCACTTACTGAAGATTATTGTCACTGCATGTCACAAGCTGTTTATTGGCCCTTGATATGCTATGGTTTTTCACTGAAGCTGTTCCATATCTTTGAATGAAATGTCATCATCTTATTGTCTAACCATGTCTTTAATAATTTCTTACACATTTTTGTCTCTATTTGGAACCAGGCAGGATTCTGCAGCCACCCCTCTACAAGTACAAAGACTTCTCTTTGCCCTTGTTGCAGGAAAGCTAAAATCTCTTAGGCCTCCCTGAGTCACAAAAGAGCAGGCTCAAGCAGTTTATGATCAGGACAATAAAGTCACAGATTCAGAATCTGATGCACATCCCCAAATCATTGTATAGATTCTATTACTGCCACCAGAGGGAAAAAGCTAAGTGCATGATGACCAGACTGTAGTCATGATATCAGATGCTCAGTCTTGAGCAGCGTTAATCTAGGGCTTCACAAATTCCAAGAACTGGCCTCAAAAGAAGGAGATTAACCCTATTGCTCACAATAATCTATGACTTTGTGGGCATCAAAACAATTGTGACTTGTACTGCCTGTATATGCAAAACTGTCAGCAAAGAGATGCATCAAACTCATGACAGTATTTTTTTTTTATTCTAAGATCTCAATACCCTTTCTCAGCATAAAGAAGTTACTGGAGATGGACCTTCACCCCTGTCCAATAGAAATGGAATGATATCTGATGGGGAACTGGTTGTAGGGAGCTCTTTGCAGGAAACTGCCTTCAGCAGAAAACTCTTTTTTCTTGGCATCTTAGCTCAGCTACACTGTAACTAACTTTTATTCAGGCAGCTGTATGCCCTACTTGTCTCTGACCCAAGCACATCTGTCAGATATTTTGCTCACATGATACCTTGCCCAACAAGTTGGTTCTTTTCTTAGATCAAAGAAGTAGAAATTAAGAATTAGTAATTAGTGGATGACCAGATCTCTTCCCCAGCTTCCTCTTCAGTAATCTCGCAAGCAAACTGTATAAACAAGGTAGCCTCTAAAGAAAAGATCATGAGGAGCTGACAAGCCTGCATAAAGTGGAGGTGGCTAGGAGTTTGACTCCCTCCTCCATGATTAACTGAGATGAGTTCCACTTTTCTCTTTAAAAAATTTCATGACTGAGTGAACCCTTCAGTCAGTTTTAGGGGGACACAAGTCTGTCTTCTCCCCAGATTGCCAGCTTTCTGATTAAAAGCAACTTTCTTTTCTATCAACAGCTGCCTCTTTAGTATTTTTGTTTTGTTTTACATCATTTTTGGTTTTTTCTAATTTTTTATTTTATATTGGACTATGGTTGATTTACAATATTGTGTTCATTTCAGACGTACAGCAAAGTGATTCAATTATACATATACATCTATCGACTCTTTTTCAAGCTCTTTTCCCATTTGGATAATTACAGAATAGTGAGCGGAGTTCCCTGTGCTATACAGTAGGTCCTTACTGTTTATCTATTTTATACATAGCTGTATGTGCATGTCAACCCCAAACTCCCAATTTTTACTCCACTTCTAGGTAGCAGCAAGGGCAAAGTGGAGATGATTCTTCTTGTAGAAATAGCTTCTACACATGAATGCATTGGGTGTCAAGTGAGGCCTTCTACAGATAACTAAACATCTTTGAGGGGAGAACACACATCAAATTGTTGGTTTCAACTTCACAACCAGATAGGTTAGCCCATAAATCTTTTGGGGAAAAGCAGAGAATCATTTACTATTAACATCCAAGGTGGAGGCTAAAACAAAGGAAGACACCTCTGTGCCCTGAAGGTCACATGATAAAAAGGCTATGTCATTGTTTTTTTTTTAATTGGAGAATAATTGCTTTACAATGTTGTGGTGGTCTCTGCCATATATCAAAAGAATCAGTCATACAGGTTCTTTATGGCTAGCTCCACCTGGGAAGCCTACACACACACACACACACACACACACACACACACCCTCCATTTTGAGCTTCCCTCCACCCACCCGTTCCACCCCCGTAGGTCATCACAGAGCGCCGGGTGGGGATGCCTGGGTTATACAGCTTAAAATGCTCAGTTCTTGAAAGGAAAAAAAGAGCCCAAATTTAGAGAATCATTTCCCATGACATTGTCTCTGGAAAAACCCGAGAATGAACTACAAATACACTTTATATCATGTTTCTATGCCTGATTTAATGGTTAATTACATCCTTCAATGTTTGAAATTAGCTAGAAAAGTGAATGGACCCATGAATATTCAAGCTGAGGGCAGGAAGCACCCTAAGGATATTTCTGGTAGAGAGAGAGGCTGCAAGCTGAATTTCCGTTCTACATCCATCTACTCTTTGAAAGAACCCTTGATCTTTAATTATATGCCTTTCTATTTAGCATCCCCTCACCCAGATACATTTCTCTTTCTTGGAGCTTGACATGATGATGAGAGTATATTGCCTGGATCTTGAGTTACTCCACCAGCCTATCGGAAGCCTGTGGCACGCTTATAGCAGGAAACCAACAACTCTGAGGGGCTGTAAACCGATAGTTCATCTGTTTATTCCATCATCTTAGACATTTTCCAAAATCCACTGATCACTGTAGGAAAGGATGAAATATTCTCTTATCCTCAGTTTCCAAGCCAGAATTTCAATTTAACACACATACACTGAAAGTCTACATTGTGCCAACTAATGAGGTAAGAATTGACCATATGAATGTGGTCTAAATATCTATTATGACCTAGGCATGGAAAACCTGATTAATCTGAATGGCAGCTTCAGTTTAGAGTTCTTCCAATAATTCCTAGTACTTCTCATTTTTTGACTTTACATTCACACATCAGAGTGCACTTATTGTTAAAGACCTGTAACAGTCAGTAGACAGGTGTAGGTCATTTCGCTATTGTGTGAATACTCCACAAATGTATGTATTCATGCTATTTTTGAGGGATACATGCGTGGTTTCCAGTTTTGTCTATTAAGTAAAATTGAAAAGGAGTTGAATAGCCCTAAATAGGAAGGTTCAGATAATTTGAGGAGCAAGTTCCACCAGACTTTAATGAACCCACAATTTCTATTTTCTATAAACTGCTCCTGGCTGTTCTTATACAGGCCTTTTGGAATGGAATTTCTGGATCACAATGTATGAGCGTGTTTAAATGTTTCTCTAAAGTGGGGTACCATTTAAACTCTCATCAGCATAGTCGTGATATGTTCTTGCCAACATTTGATATTCTTAGTTTTTCTCATTATAGCCATTCTGTGGTATATAATAGTTCTTCATTGTGTTTTCATTTATTTATGAGTAATGATATTGATCCCTTTACATTTATGTATGTTTGGGTCATTTGGATGTCTTTTATAATATGTTTCCTTTAGTTCACATGCTTTTCTTCATATTCAGTTCTAAAAAACATATATTCTAGATGCAAATCTTTCATTCCATATATACAGGACAAATAACTTTGTCCACTCAAGGTCTTGCCTTTCACTTTGGAGGAATAGAATTTCTTCTTTGTTTTAATTTAGGCCAATTTATCATTGCCTTTTTTCCTTTATGGTTTTTGCTATGCTTGTGATTTGCTTAAAATGTCTTTACCTTACACAGGGTTTCAAAGACATCCTTGCATGTTTTCTTCTATAAAATTAATGTTCTACTTTTCTTATCTATGTAATTCATGCAGAATTGTGTGTGTGTGATAAGATATTGTCAAGATTTCATTTTCATTTTCTTATGGGGTGTTCAATTGTTCTGGCACCATTTATTGAAAAGACAATCATTCCCCACTTTCTTTGCAACAGTGCCCCTTTCATAAATCAAGTACCTGTATAAGGACGAGTCTGTTACTGAACTCATTTTCTGTGATATATGTTTTACTGTGTTCACCATCTTAAAAATATATATTCAGTTCAGTCACTCAGTCGCACCCAACTCTTTGTGACCCCATGGACTGCAGCATGCCAGGCCTCCCTGTCCATCACCAACTCCCAGAGCTTACTCAAACTCATGTCCATTGAGTCGGTGATGCCATCCAACCATCTCCTCCTCTGTCATCCCCTTTTCCTCCTGCCTTCAATCTTTTCCAGCATCAGGGTCTTTTCAAATGAGTCAATTCTTCACATCAGGTGGCCAAAGAATTGGAGTTTCAAATTCAGCATCAGTCCTTCTAATGAATATTCAGGACTAGTTTTCTTTAGGATGGACTGGTTGGATCTCCTTGCAGTCCAAGGGACTCTCAAGAGTCTTCTCCAACACCACCGTTCAAAAGCATCAATTCTTTGGCACTCGACTTTCTTTATAGTCCAACTCTCACATCCATACACGACCACTGGGATAACCATAGCCTTGACTAGATGGACCTTTGTTGGCAAAGTAATGTCTCTGCATTTCAACCTGCTGCCTAGGCTGGTCATAGCTTTTCTTCCAAGGAGCAAGCATCTTTTAATTTCATGGCTGCAATCACTATCTGCAGTGATTTTGGAGCCCAAAAAAATAAAGTCTGCCACTGTTTCCACTGTTTCTCCATCTATTTCCCATGAAGTGATGGGACCAGATGCCATGGTCTTAGTTTTCTGAATGTTGAGTTTTAAGCCAACTTTTTCACTCTCCTCTTTTGCTTTCATAAAGAGGCTCTTTAGTTCTTCTTCACTTTCTGCCATGAGGGTGGTGTCATCTGCATATCTGAGGTTTCTGATATTCCTCCCGGAAATCTTTATTCCAGCTTGTACTTCATCCAGCCTGGCATTTCACATGATGTACTCTGCATATAAGTTAAATAAGCAGGGTGACAATATACAGCCTTGACATACTCCTTTTCCTATTTGGAACCAGTCTGTTGTTTCATGTCCAGGTCTAACTCTTGCTTCTTGACCTGCATACAGATTTTTCAGGAGGCAGGTCAGGTGGTCTGGTATTCCCATCTCTTTAAAAATTTTCCACAGTCTGTTGTGATCCATACAGTCAAAGGATTTGGCATAGTCAATAAAGCAGAAGTAGATATTTTTCTGGAAATCTCTTGCTTTTTCAATGATCCAACAGATGTTGGCAGTTTGATCTCTTATTCCTCTGCTTTTTCTAAATCTTCTTGAACATCTGGAAGTTCATGGTTCACATATTGTTCAAGCCTGGCTTGGAGAATTTTGAGCATTACTTTGCTAGCGTGTAAGGTGAATGTAATTATGCAGTAGCTTGAACATTCTTTGGCGTTGCCTTTCTTTGGGATTGGAATGAAAGTTGGCCTTTTCCAGTCCTATGGCCACTGTTGAGTTTTCCAAATTTGCTGGCATATTGACTGCAGCACATTCACAGCATCATCTTTTAGGATTTGAAAGAGTTCAGCTGGATCTCCATCACCTCCACTAGCTTTGTTCATAGTGATGCTTCCTAAGGCCTACTTGACTTCATGTTCCAGTATGTCTGGCTCTAGGTGAGCGATCTCACCATCATGGTTATCTGGGTCATGAAGATCTGTTGTGTATAGTTCTTCCATGTAGTCTTGCCACCTCTTCTTATTATCTTTTGCTTCTGTTAGGTCCATACAATTTCTGTCTTTTATTGTGCCCATCTTTGCCTGAAAATTTCCCTTGATATCTCTAGTTTTCTTGAAGAGATCGCTAGTCTTTCCCATTCTATTGTTTTCCTCTATTTCGTTGCGTTGATCACTGAGGAAGGCTTTCTTATCTCTCCTTGCTATTCTTTGGAACTCTACATTGAGATGGATATAGATTTCCTTTTCTCCTTTGCCTTCAGCTTCTCTTCTTCTCTCAGCTACTTGTAAGGCCTCCTCAGACAGCCATTTTGCTTTTTTGCATTTCTTTCTCTTGGAGATAGTCTTGCTCTCTGCCTCCTGTACAAAGTCATGAACCTCTGTCCATAGTTCTTCAAGCACTCTGTCTATCAGATCTAATCCCTTTAATGTATTTGTCATTTCCACTATATAAGCGTAAGGGATTTGATTTAGGTCACACCTGGGTGATCTAGTGGTTTTCCCTACTTTCTTCAATTTAAGTCTGAATTTTGCAATAAGGAGCTCATGATCTGAGCCACAGTCAGCTCCCAGTCTTGTTTTTTCTAACTATACAGAGCTTCTCCATCCTTGGCTACAAAGAATATAATCAATCTGATTTCTGTATTGAACATCTGGTGATGTCCATGTGTAGAATCATCGCTTGTGTGGTTGGAAGAGGGTGTTTGCTATGACCAGTGCGTTCTCTTGGCAAAACTCTGTTAGCCTTTGCCCTGCTTCATTCTGTACTCCAAGGCCAAGTTTGCCTGTTACTCTGGTATGTCTTGTCTTCTTCTTACTTTTGCATTCCAGTCCTCTATAATGAAAGGACATCTTTTGGGGATGTTAGTTCTAGAATGTCTTGTAGGTCTTCATAAAACCATTCAGTTTCAGCTTCTTCAGCATTACTGGTTGGAACATAGACTTGGATTACTATGATATTGAATGGTTTGCCTTGGAAATGAACAGAAATTATTCTGTCATTTGTGAAATTGCTCTCAAGTACTGCATTTCGGACTCTTGTTGACTATGAGAGTACTTCACTTCTTCTAAAGGATTCTTGCCCACAGTAGTAGATATAATGGTCATCTGAGTGAAATTTGTCCATTCCAGTCCATTTTAGTTCACTGATTCCTAAAATATTGATGTTCACTCTTACTATCTCCTGTTTGACCAATTTACCTTGATTCATGGACCTAACATTCCAGGTTTCTATGCAATATTGCTCTTTATAGCATCAGTCTTTACTTCCATCACCAGTCACATCCACAGCTGGGTGTTGTTTTTGCTTTGGTTCCACCTCTTCATTCTTTCTGGAGTTATTTCTTTACTCTTTTCCAGTAGCATATTGGGCACCTACTGACCTGGGGAGCTCATCTTTCAGTGTCATATCCTTTTGCCTTTTTATACTGTTCATGGGGTTCTCAAGGCAAGAATGCTGAAGTGGTTTGCCATTCCCTTCCTCAAATACACACACACACACACACACACACACACACACACACACACACACAGGGAGCTTGATCCCACATGTGACGACTAAGACCCATGTCCCCCATATCACACGTGGGATCAAGTTCCCCGACTAGGATTTGAACCAAGGCCGCCTGCATTGGGAGCACAGACTCTTGGCCACTGGAATACCTGAGAAGTCCCTGTCTGTACCATCTTAATTCCTATTCCATTAAAGTAAATTTGGTGCTTGGCCCTGATTGTTTTCCTTCATTGGCCTTCTTCAGTAATGTTTTGGGTATTCTTGTCCCTTTCCATTTACATGTAAACTTTAGAATCAGCTTGTCAATTTATACACACATACCTCTGTGGGGTTTTAATTATATTGCTTTTAAGACCAATTTGTGGAGAATCTTCCATGAATACCATCTCACTGTTTATTTAGGTAATTTTGAAGTTCACACACTTAGAGCTAATAACTTTTAGTTTGCAACATGGTCTATTTATTCTTAGTTACTTGATTTCTTATGCTAGTGTATATTTTAATATTGGTGCATTCAGCTTGTTGCTGGTGTACAAAAATTTAAATTTATTTTCTACAATCTAGCTAAATTGTTTTCTCTATTTTATCTGTAATTAGCTGACTTCTATATGTATCTGTTTTCTGATGTGTGACATAGGGACATTATCTATAACACTAATCACACATAAATGTGATAATTAGGTGAGATAGTACATATCAAACACTTAGAATCATTTTTAGCAGATAATAATTACTAGATGTTAGATATTATTATATGTACTAATATAAAATAATCCCCAAGATCTGGGCTTCCCTGATAGCTCCATTGGTAAAGAATCCAGCCACAGTGCAGGAGACCCTGGTTCAATTCCTGGGTTGGGAAGATCCACTGGAAAAGAGATAGGCTACCCACACCAGTATTCTTGGGCTTTGCTTGTGGCTCAGCTGGTAAAGACTCCACCTGCAATGTGGGAGACCTTGGTTTGATCCTTGGGTTGGGAAGATCCCCTGGAGAAGGGAAAGGCTACCCACTCCAGTATTCCGGCCAGGAGAATTCCATGGACTGTATAGTTCATGGGGTTGCAAAGAGTTGGACACAACTGAGCAACTTTCACTTTCATGGTTAACACAATATCATAAATCAAGACACTATAATTCCATTTATCTTTGAATATCTATGATTATGGTCATAAGTGCATGTTTCCTTAAATGCATACCAAAAGATCTGGGAAGACACTAATTAATATGTTAATAATTGTTACTTCCGGAGATGAGAGTGAGGTGGGGAAACATAAGGGACTTTATTATGTATATTGCTATGTCTTTTTGTTTTTCTTTGTAATGAGACCCTACAAGAATTTTATTTGCATCCCCCAAATTCTAATGTAAAAGTAAGAAAGCTTTTAATTAAAATTAATTTAATTGAATCAATTTTTTAAATTGAAAGGCAACTTTACAGTTAGTAGTAGCACAGGGGAGAGAGAAGACTGTGTGGGTTTAGGATATACTGCACATGTGTGATGAACAGGTCTCACTGATACACGGATCATCCGAGAACAGATCATGAGTAGATCCCAGGTGTGAGGGGGAGGGAGCAAGAGGTTCACTGTGAGGTCTGAGTTTCTGGGTTTGGTGACTCTGTGGATGGTCATGCTATTCACTATGGAGGAGGGTAGGCTGGCTAAAAAGAAGAGACAGTTTTACGTGTGCTATATCTGAGACATCTACACAGCCCTTGGGTGGACCTTGTCTGTAAGCACCTGGGGACCCAAAAGCAGAGTTCAGTCAAGTCATTTGGGCTGGAGATTACATTCTGGGGCTGTCTGTGTCTAGCTGATCTGTAAACAGCCCAGGACGGCCAAACAAAGAAGAGTAGGGGTGGATGAGAAGGCTGGGGTCACGGGCGTTCTTTCACCTCTTTCTGTAAGGATTTGGGGTACAAGATACAAAAGCAAGATGCTCTGACAGCAGGCATTGTAATCTTTTCTCTTCCTTGCAAGATCACACACCTAGGAGAATATTATGCACCTTTTTTTTTATTGTGGCCTGCTTTCTTACAAAGCTTAATTGCTCTTAAGAAAAATAAACTCTGAACGCTTTCCTGCTTCTACATGAACTAATAGGAAACTCAGTGGCTGAGAACATGGTCTTCACCCTCTTTTTCTCCATTATTAGGTTATACGGACTCTTGACTCATCAGCCAGCCATTCAGAAAGGAGGGTAGGTTCTGAGCCCTGTAGGCAGAGTCCTTTTTCTGCCTGGCCAGAGGTAAAATAAAATGTTGCTAATTTGTCATTTTAGCTAGTTGACACAAATTGGTTGATCTATTTATTTTTCCTCTCAGCCAATAGATTGTAGCAACAATTCATCATTCAGGAAATTTTCATTAAATTCTCTTCAAGTTCCGGAAACTGCACTAGGCCTAGTATCTTGGATTTGAGTATTAGATGGTCATTGTCATTTTTATAGTCCTCAGAAGGGCCTTAAACATTTTTTATATGTGTCTTACAACACTTTACAATCGGATAGTGAATTTGTCGCTGTTGTTCCCTTGCTAAGTCATGTCCAGTTCTTTTGCAACCTCATGGACTATATTCCAGGCTCCTCTGTCCATGGGATTTCTCAAGCAAGAACACTAGAGTGGGTTGCCATTTCCTTCTACAGGGGATCATCCCAACCCAGGGACCGAACCCTCGTCTCCTGCCTTGGCAGGAGGATTCTCTAGTGCCGAACCACCAGGGAAGCAGGATAATGAATAGAGCTTTGAAATACAGAATGTGGAATTTGCAGGGTTCATTTATTTGATGCATATGTTTTTTATAAACTTAACAAAGTAACAAATGTGATACTTCATCAGCTTAAATCAGTAATATCTCAGGCCTGAAGAAACAATAGTGTTTTTCTTCTAGCTACCAAGAGGAAACATCTCTGTCTGGTTTAATTTTCTCAGCAAAAATTCAACAGCATTGACATTTCCTGAAAGCTTCCTTGGTGTTGAGACATGGACGAGGTAAGAGAATTTATGATAATTAGTCAAGCAAATATCAACTGAAGCTATTATTCAGTATGTATGACCAGAAAACTGTAGTCTGAAGAGAAATAGGCTAAATGATTATTTTTTTTTTTAAAGAACGTGATAGAGTCTCATAAAATCTTGGCAATAATTTGCCAGAGACGATATCTTAACCTCAAAGAAGGAATCTCCTGCGTCATTTCCTGACACCACTTCCAGCAATAAGAATGTCAGAATAAACAATTGACTTTCAGACAGATGCACCACACACACACATCTGGCATAAACACATGGTGTAACTTAGTCTTAGCTGATTTTTTAGAGCCACGTCACTTGGTGGATGTAATCTGACATGACCCAGTACTATCAGAGTGCCTACTCTACTCTCTGATTCTTGCCTTTCTATTTCACATTTTCCATCCTAACACATTTCAACTTCTTTCCCCTGAATTTATAAATGAAACCATACCATTCAAGTAGGAATCTCCCCTGAAATTTCTTAGTAACTTTTGCCCACACTGTCCATGGAGTGTGTTTCTCCCAGGGCTGTGCTTGCCTTTGGAGGCAGTCTGCATTCTATCTATGGAATGTGTATCTAAAGAAACCCACTTCTTACCTATCAAAAACCAACAAGCTGAGACTGTTGATGGCTCAGACAGTAAAGAATCTGCCTGCAATGGTGGAGACCTGGGTTCGATCCCCAAGTTGGGAAGATCCCCTGAAAAAGGGAATGGCAACCCACCCCAGTATTCTTTCTGGAGGATTCCATGGACAGAGGCTACAGTCCATGGGGTCACAAAGAGCTGGATATGACTGAGCAACTAACACTTTCACCTATCAAAAATAAGAAAATTCCTGGTGCTATAGAAGTTTCTTAAAATTTGATCCAACTGTAGTTGAAGTCCCCAGATTTATAGCTAACCCACACTTCCCATCTCTGTGTGTGTGTTATTTCCTCAGTTGTGTCCAACTCTTTGAGACCCCATGGACTGTAGCCCACCAGGCTCCTCTGGCAGTGGGATTCTGCAGGCAAGAATACTGGATTGGGTTGCCAGTCCCTTCTCCAGGGGATCTTCCAGACAACAGATCAAACACTCACCTCCTACTTTGCAGGCAGATTCTTTACCATCTGAGCCATCAAAGGTCTCCCCATCTCTAGGAGAAGTCATCATTTCCCCTGCTTTGTTTCCAAACTCTTTGTGAAGGCTTCTGTTACAGAGCTCACATCTTTGTATCAAGAGTTGGACCTTTTAAACAGGTGAACCCTTTAGGTCAGTAAGTTGGTATATTTCAAAAAACTCTTGCCAGGCATGACTTAGTCCAATTACCAAAAGTAGAGAGATGACAAAACTGCATCTCTCAAGGCTTGTGACTTTGTTATGGACAGGGAAGCCTGGTGTGCTGCCATCCATGAGGTCAAAAAGAGTCAGACATGGCTGAGTGACTGAACTGAACAAGAGCTATGACTCAAGCTTGTTTGGCACCTGCCAACAAGGAATTCAGTAAATGTAAATTATTTGTTCTTCAGATGCACTGTCTTAACTGGGTTGGACAAGAAGGCTGTTAAATTGTGCTGTGTTATTAACTAAAGTACAGACTTTGTTCAAATTTCACAAAATTTTATGCTAGTGTCCATTAACTGTTTTAATACCTTATTTAAGACTCCACATTGTTTTTTAGCTGCATTAAGCAGCTTCAGCTGCATGTGCCAAATTCTGGTGAATTCTCTTTTCATTTTTATTCTATTACAAATACTTTCTAATTTTCCTGTTATGGCTTCTTGTGATAGTCACTCAGTCATGTCCAACTCTTTGCAACCCTGTGACTGTGTAACCTGCCAGGCTCCTCTGTCCATGGGATTCTGCAGGCAAGAATCCTGGAGTGGGTTGTCATTTCCTTCTCCAGGGGGTCTTCCCAACCCAGGGATTGAATCCCAATATCCCCCATTGCAGGCAGACTCTTTAGTGTCTGAGCCATTAGATAGACCCGTCATTTAAAAATGGACATTCAATTTCCAAATACATGGGATTTTGTTTAAAGTATCTTTAATATTAATTTCTCATTTAAATGCTTTCTTATCTGCAATCAACCTCTCCATTTTTTTCAGTCTAACATTATGGAGGCTTTCAATGGCTAAGTTGAAGATCTCTGTTTTGTAAATGTCACATTGCACTTGAAAATATATGGGTTATTTTCAAATATCTTTTGATATTGATTTTTAGCATAATTCCACAGTGATAAGAGAACAGACTCTGTATGATTTCAAAACCTTTAGACTGTGAAATTTTCCCACATTGTTTCATGTCCCTGAATATGTTCCAGTGTCTTCTAGTTTACAGTCTAAGGGAATTTGAATAGAATTTGTATTCTAATGTTGTGTGAAAATTGTATAAATCTTAACTGTGTTGAATTGGTTCATAGTGCTTTTCAGGCCTACTATGTCCTTCTACTTTTCTGTATATTTATTCTATTAATTTTTGAGAGTTGATATTGAAACTCCAACTAAAAATTTTAATTTATCTACTTAAAAAAAATTGTAATATAAAGGAGGACTATTTTAACCTTATTTTATATTTTCCAAGTCTTCTGTAAATGTGTTTTAATACTTTCAAAATTTATAAAAATAAAAATGAAAAAAAAATTCTGTTTTCAAATGATTGTATTCTACCCAAATCAAAATATATTTTAAAGGTTCAGAAAATGGAAATGCTAAAACACCTTGAAAAATTCTGAGCCTTCCCTTTCTTTATTTGAAACAAAAGTCTGTTGGAAGAAAACTGAAAACAGTGTAATCTTTAGTAGCAAATTAGATTGTTAAAACACTAGTTCAAACACCAAAGAGGGATTACCTAGAAAAGAAGGGTGTTAAAGCAGGGTGTTTCTGGCATCACAGTGACGCCAGACTAAGCAGAGCCTTCATTTTGTTTTTGGGGAAACAGAGTCTCTAGTACATGCGCATAGTGTCAGACTTTTCTGTTGGATATTTTCCTGTAGCAGGCTCTAGGGGTAAAGAACCCTCCTGCCATGGCAGGGGACGCAGAAGACCAGGGTTCAGCCCCTGGGTTGGGAAGATCCCCTCGAGGGGAACATGGCAACCCACCCCAGAATTCTTGCTTGGAGAATCCCATGGACAGAGGGGCCTGGTGGGCTACAGTCCTAGAGTCATAAAGAGTAGGACGGGACTGAAGCGGCTTAGCACACATGCATTTTCCTATAGCATAACTTCCTGGATTTAACCCGGGGATAAATAAGAGGGCTAGACATGTGGGCCCCCAACAGGCCATACTCAGCACGGCATTCAAGCTGACATTATTTTTGTGGAACATTTATTAGTCAGGGGCTAAGTGCCCATAAATCAAACTGCATACCCCACTCTCTACATTCAGAATAAGACTTTTATTATA
>CM035300.1:5938953-5953530 GCA_020226075.1 Hydropotes inermis | reverse complement strand
TGTAATATAATGCAAGGCTATGCTTTATTTGAAATTAACTTTGATGTCAGAATATCCTGGTATTTGTAAATGATTACAGATGGTCATTTTTACTCACTATAGACAGACACAACTTACATGCATAAAGCAGCAAAATACCTTCTGAAATACTTTCATGCTGGTTAAATGCTTGCCATTTTTCTGCAGTACCTGTCTTCACTCCACTTTTCTTTTTTGTAATGCATATGAAATGGCTTGACCTCTAGCTGTTAGGATCCATCACTCCTCATCATGCTGGAAGGACGCCTTCCATTACGTTCTGCTTTCTGCTTGAAAGTACCCAAACTCAGACTCTACTTTTCCAACTGGCTAACTTCAGTTTTCCCCTAAGATGGTGGGCATTTCTGAGAGAGGAGACTATATTTACTCTTTGCCCATTATAGACAACATCATGGGTGGAAACCTAACTACCTGAAGTCATTTTCCTGATTAAATTCAGACTGGTTTAGAACCCCATAACACGACCCCTCTGGTGACTGACATTCAACTCCCAATTCTTTGCTGGGATAGTCACCAAAAAAAAAAAAAAGAATGAAAAAACTAGGCTTAGTAAACTGTTAGGGTAAGACTTGGGATTTCCCAGGAAGACATTCTTGCCTGGAAAATCTCATGGACAGAGAAGCCCAGTGGGCTACAGTCCAGGGGTCACAAAAAGTCGGATACAACTGAGCAACTGAGCATGCATGCACAAGCAGAAAGACATTAACAGAAAAGATAATCCAGATATCATTTAATAATAATGTATGATTTATTAAAATTAATTAAATATTCTAGTTGTTTCCTTGTTTTAGGTTCTACTTGCAAATCTTTTTATTTTACTTGCAAGTTTAGCAAAATGTAACACTCAATTTTAAAGGGACTTCAACTCATATTCTGTCCTACTTAAAACTTGAAATTTTTAACACTGTTGAACCTTTTAAACTCCATTTATAAATTTAACACATTAAATTTCTTTTTAAGGAACATTAAATACCATGTGAAAAGCCTTCTCAAGTACCTAAATCACTTTCAAATTTAGAAATTAAACTTATAAAAACAGAAATTTTAAACTTGGCAGCTCAGACAGTAAGGAATCTACCTGCAATGAAGGAGACGCAGGTTCAATCCCTGAGTCAAGAAGATCCCTTGGAGAAGGGAATGTCTACCCACTCCAATATTCCTGCTTGGAGAATCCCATGGACAGAGGAGCCTGGCAGGCTACACACAGTCTATGGGGTCACAAAGAGTCGGACACGACTGAGTGACTAGTACAACACAAGCCTCACATTGTATATATACATAGTGAGATTTCAAACTCATATCACACATTCAAATCAATTGCTGCTACACATTTCATACTAGAATCATAAAGCTGATCTGTTACTCTAAACTTATTTTAAATATTGCAGATTCTTAAATATCAAGCACATAGTTAATACAAAATGCTAATACCATAATTCCCTTAAACATGTCTACATTTATTTCCAAATTTTCTCAATGCTAACAGATTCTTATTTGATAACAAGAGTTACCTTATCAACTAGTGAAGGTTACTAATGAAGTAACTAGTGAAGTAGTGAAGGTTACTAAGGTCACTAAGTAACTAGAGATACTGTCTCAGATTAAAATTTATTTGCAGACTTTTTATGATCTCTGTGACAGAGACTTTAAAAGTTTAGCTAGGCAGAGTGCCTACCGTCTTGAGTGGGAGTCCAATTGATATCTTATTTTTTTGTCTATTCAAGGAAATTTGCAGTCCATGCTATCTTATCCTTGATTGGATTCAACTGCTTGGTTTTATTCTGAATTATTTTCATCATCTTCCTAGCTATTAGATCCACACAGCTCATAGTCAGTCCACATGTCTATAGAGTCAGGCATGCCATTATACTGTCATGAACAAAAGGAAATCAGTTGTGCATTCAGTAAAAAGACAGAGGAAATAAATTAGGAAAGTAAGGGATCAAATGTAGTTAACTAGTGTACTCAGGAGATGTCTTTACTGTGTCAAGCTCAGAACCATTGCTATACACTGAAAATCCATCCTCCTTCATTCATACAAACATTCCGTTATCTCATGAATATCTACCCTTGTCCACCCTCTAGAGCTAAGAAAGAAAGAAATTAGTGAAAGGGACTGATCCTTTAAATGTCTATTAAGCCCCAGACATTTGGTCTGTACCCAACAACCCTGTGAAGTCGAAAGCATCAATTGTACTTTACAGATGAGGAAAATAAGGCTCCAAAGGTATAAAAAAAAGTCTCCATTTTCCACATGGGCACAGTTAGTAAGTGGCCCAAACCAATTACAGCTTAGTAATGGCTGAATCTAAAATGTACAGACTTTGCCTCCAGAGCAAGAGTTCATCTTATTTAAGGAATGGGAGTGGAGGAGCAAAAGGAAATGAGAAATAATGGCGCAGATGAACCTTTTTGCAGGGCAGGAACAGAGACACGGAAGTAGAGAATGGCCCTGTGGGCACAGTGGGGAGGGAAGGGTGGGACCAACCGAGAGCCGCGTTGCCGTGTACTCTTCACTGTGTCTGAAACAGCTGGTAGGAAGCTGCTCTATAGACAGGGAGCCCAACCCAGCGCTTTTTGGTGATGTAGAGGGGTGGGTGGGAGGGGAGGTCCAAGAGAGAGAGAAAATATATGTACTTACGGCCGAATCACTTTGTTGAATCATACAGCAGAAACTAACCCAGTATAGTAATGCAATTATACTCCAACAATAAATAAAAGAGAAAGAAAAATAGAAATAATAGAGCCAGGAAATTGAAATGCTAAGTGCTTATAGAACTTGAGGCTGAGATTCAGACTGAAGTGTGTGTGTGTGTGTGTGTGTGTGTGTGTGTGAGCGCGTGTGTGCTGAAATGAGGATGTTGGAGATGGGAGGACTGGGCACAATGAAAAAAGCTTCTTTAAAGCAGGCCTCTGTCTCTGAAAGGAATTTAAGAATGTTTACCACCAAAGATAAACACAAAGTGAATATGAAAGAGGTAGACAGCACTGAGATAAGCTAATTTTCTTAAGTTGCTACTCATGATCCTCAATGTCCTAGGGAAAGCATTAAACTGTTTCATATAATTGCTTCAGAGGAGAGGGTTATTCAATTGACAAATTGTATTCGGTATATGACTGTGCATTAACTTCTTAGACTGTTCTCAGATCCTTGTGTCTGGAAACAGCCGAACGCTGACTACAACCACAGGAAATTCTCTAACCATGGGGTGGCACCCACCTGGATTGCAGGAAGTAGATTGGTAGAGTAAATGCTCTTAAAATATGACAAACACTATCAATCTGAGCCTAGACCCAAGTGGGCTCCTCCCTTACATTTCAAATTTGTACTCTCAACTTCTTTCTTTTTTATGTCTCTTTTTATGACTGTATCAACCTTGTAATGTCTTTCCTTCTGACTACTCCACCGTTTGCTGCACTTTCCCAGTGAGGTGACGAAGGTGAAAGTCTAATCCATTAGCACTGTATTAGCTAAGAGCCTCTGTTCTTAGAATGTCTTTGGGTTTTAATTTGCATGACTGGTGTGGTCACTGATTTGGTTTAAACAGGGTCAGCGAGGCTCTCCCCTGCACCTGTCCAGTCAATCTGCTCTGTCTCCTTTTCTAATATGTTAACCTTGAAACTACCTCAGAACTATAAAAGTTCTGCTATTTACAAGATGGTTTTCAGCTGAAATCTATTTTATTTAGAAAAGCTATATAGTATCATGATTAAACTAGACATTCTGAAACTACAGGATCTCAACTCTGTATCTTCATTATACTGTCAGATGGGAACATCTCATCATACCCACCTCTTGAGTTGACTGTGATGATTAAATTAGCAAATCTATTTAAAGCCTTTGGAAGCATTCCAATGGCATAGCTTGTGCTAGACGAATGTTTGTGATCATTCTTGTTTTATTAGAGCAAGGGTTGAAATGAGTTGAGTTGAGAATGTAAACTTTGGGCTAAAAGGGCGATGCAGTGGATTTTCCATTGGCCCCACTCTCCAGACCCCGCGGCCGTGATTAAATGAGAGTCGGCCATGGCTTCAGCTGCACTCCATTAGGATGAAAAATGTGCATAGGTTATTTGCATTTGGCCTGAATCCCCACATCCTTCTAACAGTGCCCCTTTCCTATGCTCAGAGCTCTCCTGACTCAAAAAAGTATAACCCCAACAAACCCCTGGAGCGACCAAAAGTCAGTTGTGGCCAAGGGGGGAATAGGAGCCGATTGGCCAAAGGACAGGAGCTGAGTGGTCAGAAATACCATGACTTGGTTCTCTGAGCACCAGGTTCTGAGCCCCACAGGGATAGTACAAGGCTGCATTTTCTTCCTAGTTTGCTGCAAAGTTGAGTCTATGATACTAGCTTCTGTGCACTCAGGCTCCTTTGGACTTTAGTTCTGATAGCATTAACCAGGTTCTAAGTGGTGAATTATCCAGCATCAGCTGGTTAAGGGTAGATAGACAAGGAAAAGGGGCTTCCCAGGTGGCGTTAGTGGCAAAGAACCTGCTGCCAACCCAAGAGATGTAAGAGAGGCGGGATCGATCCCTGAGTTGGGAAGATCCCTTGGAGGAGGGCATGGCGACCGACTCTAGTAGTCTTGCCTGGAGACTCCCATGGACAGAGGAGCCTGGTGGGCCACAGTCCGTGGGGTCACAAAGAGCTGGACACGACTGAAGTGACTTTGCACACACACATGCATACAAGAAAAACCCTTGTTCTCTGAGGGCTGGGTCTAATATTTCTGTCCCTTTTGGAGGTTTGATCATGAGGGAGGTTTGGGGATGGGAACTATCTGCCAGCCCCTCTGTCTTCCATTCCCCTTTGGTGGGTTTTCCATTGTGTTTCATGTTGCATCTGCTTGGTGGGTGAACAGTGATCCCAGCCAATACTTTCCAACCCTGTGACAAATGCCACCCTGATTATCATGTTCAGCAGACAAGGGCTACTGTTCCAGGGCCAGGAGTCCATGCTTTATCATCCTGATTTCCACAGATGGCATGTGGGAATGGATTCCAAAGTTCTGAGTCAGAATAGAATAGACACATCATCACTACTAGAACTATTTGAAAGAACTTTCTGTAAGGATGAAAATGCTTTACAATCTGTGCTATCAATACCATAGCCACTAACCACATGTGCCACTTTAAAGTCGACTAGTGTTACTGAGTGGAGTAGGCAATGGCACCCCACTCCAGTACTCTTCTTGCCTGGAAAATCCCATGGACAGAGGAGCCTGGTAGGCTGCAGTCCATGGGGTCGCACAGAGTCAGACACGACTGAAGTGACTTAGCAGCAGCAGTAGCAGCAGTGTTACTGAGAAAGGGAATTTTAATTTGATCTACACACACTTTGTGTGTTGTGTTGTGTTAAATTGCTTCAGCTGTGTCCGACCGACTCTTTGCAACCCCATGGACTATAGGCCACCAGGCTCCTCTGTCCGTGGGATTCTCCAGGAAAGAATACTGGAGTGGGTTACCATGCCCTCCTCCAGGGGATCTTCCCAACCCAGGGAATGAACCCACTTCCTTTATGTCTCCTTTGGCAGTTGGGCTCTTTTCCACTAGCACCACCTTATGACCTGTCGTATTGGATGACTTAGAAGTCTTTAGTTCCTTTCTAGTGGAGAAAGCCAATGCCGAGAGAGAGGGAAAGTGAGTTGTCTAGTCACAGAGTTGGTGCAAAGCAGAAATGGGATTAGAAATTAGGTTCATACACTTTCAGTTTAGTGCTTTCTTCATTTTATCACCCTGAAGGCACCAACATAGGTTTTCTGACCTCTGGCAGCTCTCTTTCGAGACCGTTAGTATTCATTGAAAGGTTCATTTTAAAACACTGGAAATTGGCATTCAAGCCAATTGTAGCTAAGGGCTCCACTCCAGGATTTTCTGCTTCCGAGTGGAGGAATGCAAAACAAATAAATAATTTTTTAAAAAATAATTCCTTCTTTAAAAAAAGAAAAACTCCTGTGCTTAGACACACGTCTACCATGAGGTGGGCTATTTCTCATTAATCTATTCTCGGGAACACTGAAACCATCACTCAGGGCCCTTGCTCCTGAAACACGAACCTCTGCATTGTACTGACCAGTGGACCAGAGCTGAAAGCCACCAGAGCCATCGGCTTACACCCACCCACCTTGCTCTCTGTTCTTTCGATGATGTGCTGCAACCAAATCAGTCATTTTCTCCCACTCTGTTTCCCTTGCACAGTCTTTTCCTTCTGGGAAACTTTTAAAGGCAAACTTTTTTTTTCCTTCGCATACATAAGCTCTTGGTAATGTACTTTTAAATATTAGACTCATATGATAATTCTACATATGTTTTCCATCTTTTTCTGGGAATCAAGGATGCATGGGGAATAGAAAATGCGCCCTGTGGAATTTCTTTCTCAACAAACAGGCCCTTAGCATCGTAACAGACTCTCTAAGTCATTATTCTGTGCCAAATGGGATCATCTGCAAAGGCCAACATATGGAGAAGTCCTTGTTTCACTGGGGGTGAAGCTTTAGTTACGAAGATGAATAAGTTCTAGAGATCTGCGGTACAAAAAGCGCCTGTAGCTAATACTATATTGTACACTTGAAAATGGAAGAGGGTACACCTTGTGTCAAGTTTTCTTACCTCCCCCTACACACGCAAAGCAAAAAAAAAAAAGTGACACAGGAGACTTTGGAAGGAATGGTTACGTCTGTTACCTTGATTGCGGTCATGCTCCCACAACTGGGTGTATGTTTATGTCCAAACTGTGTACAATAATATCAATATACATTAATATCCAATATACATTAACATCAAACTGTATGCACTAAATATGTGGAGCAGATTCTTTACTGTCTGAGCCACTAGGGAAGCCCAGATGTCAATTTACATTAGTAAAATTAGATTTTTAAAAAGAATCTACAAAGCATGAGGCAAAACATTGACCCACAGTTAAAAGGAAACGGAGTCCTCGCTTCAGTTAAAAAGATGCAGCATGTTTCCGTCCCTCTGAGGTGTGAAGTGTAAAATGCTCCTTGCAGAGATAAACATGTACATGCATGAATCTGTTTCTTACTTAAGAAGTCAGGGCAAGAGTTTTCTTCCTACTTACAATCATCCCAGATGCAGATGTAAATGAAGAAGATATAGATGAAGGGGTGAGTGGATGATCCCATTGCCCCAAGCACCACTTCATTGGGCCAGTGATGACTCAGCTCTCCATGGATCGTGAGCCTTGGTGAAGCATACTCAACGCCAGATTTAATGGGCTGTTTCAGAAATGCTGCGCACACAGGTCAGGAACCAGAAGGCTGAGGAGATTACTGATAATCCACATGGATAAGCAGTAAAAATTGGGCTTCCCAGGTGGCTCAGTGGTAGAGAATTCGCTTGCCAGTGCAGGAGACACGGGAGATGTGGGTTTGATCCCTGGGTGGGCCAGATCCCCCGGAGGAGGGCACGCAACCCTCTCCAGTATTCTTGCCTGGAGATTCCCATGGACAGAGGAGCCTGGCGGGCTCTAGTCCATGAGGATTCTCAAAGAGTCAGACACGACCAAAGCGACTTAGCACGCATGCAGCTAATATTAAAACTGTACCACATTCATCTGCATTTATTCAAAACCTGGGTCTCATCTCCTAGTATTCTCAGAACTTTCCAGCCTGTGGGTGCAGAAGAGGAAAGTAGCTGTGACATTCAAATTCAAATTCCCTGAGCTCCTACCTCTTTCTCTCAGGCCCTGAGGAGTGGATTTCTCAGCCCTCCGGGAGGTCAGGGGAGGCAGCAATCTCTGGAAGAAGCCTGCAACCCCCAGGGCATTTTCGGGCATCTGCCATGTATACCAAGCTCAGGAGTGCTTGGCAAGACTTGGCTGACAGGGCATGAGAGATCTCAAGCTTTCTCTAACGCGTGCATAAAAATAATATTGCACTTCCCATCAAAGTCACTTCAATCAGTGAAAAATAACCAGTCAAATCATTTTGGAATGTAGTTTTACAAAATGATACTTCTTTTCTCATCTGCTACGCTCCCCCAAGGGGTGACGCTGCCTCTGGTTAGAATCACCCCCCCCCCCATCAGACAGCAAATGATATCACTTATATGTGGAATCTAAAATGATGATATGAATGATCTTAGTCACAAAACAGAAACAGATTTCGAAAACTAAGTTTGGTTACCAAAGGGAAAAAGGTGGGGCAGTGGATAAATTAGGACTTTGGCATTAACATATACACACTGTTGTACACAAAATAACAAAATAAACAACAAGGACCTACCGTGTAGCCCAGGGAATGCTACTCAATTTTCTATAATAACTATATTGGAAAAGAATATGAAAAAGAATGGATGTATGTGTATGTATAACTGACTCATTTTGCTGCACACCCGAAACTAATACAATACTATAAATCAACTATGGCAGTGCTGGTTTAGTCTCTAAGTTGTGTCCAACTCTTTGTGACCCTATAGACTATAGCCCACCAGGCTCCTCTCTCCATTGGATTTTCCATGCAAGAATACTGGAGAGGGTTGCCATTTCCTCCTCAGGGGATCTTGTTAACCCAGGGATTGAACCCAAGTCTCATGCACTGCAGGTGAATTCTTTACCACTGGGCCATGAGGGGAGCAAATCAACTATACTCCAATATAAAATAAAAAATAAACTAAAAACAGAACAACAAAGCAATCAGCCTGTCTGTTCTATGGCAGGAGGGGAAGACATGTTTGTTCTTTGGTATACTGACTCACTGGAAAAGACCCTGAGGCTGGGAAAGATTGAAGGCGGGAGGAGAAGGGGATGACAGAGGATGAGATGGTTGATGGCATCACTGACTCAATGGACATGAGTTTGGGTAAACTCCAGGAGTTGGTGATGGACAGGGAGGCCTGATGTGCTGCCGTCCATGGGGTCTCAAAGAGTCAGATATGATTAAGCGACTGAACTGAACTGAACTGATTACAGGCTGTTAGACAGCACCTCATATAGTGCTGCTTGGATCACAGAGCTTCTCAGAAAACAGTCAGCCCTACGCAAGGCTCTGACATAGATCCATGGTCCCTGTTGTTGCAAGGCCAATGCACACACGTGTGAGTTAATACACAGTCCCAGGGGTGCCATTCACACGTCAACCCACCCACCTCTGCCTGACGCTCCTGCCCAGGCCAGATGGACAGCAAGCTCCCCTCTCCTTTCCAGGGTCTGCCCCCTGGTACTGGCACACACATCGCCTTTAGAACG
Organism: Hydropotes inermis; assembly: GCA_020226075.1. Lineage (NCBI taxonomy): Eukaryota > Metazoa > Chordata > Mammalia > Artiodactyla > Cervidae > Hydropotes > Hydropotes inermis. The sequence continues at coordinate 5,944,284 of CM035300.1, read as the reverse complement.
GCCTCTTCTGAGTAGAAACCAGTCCGTGCAAAGAGATGCTCCAGGTCATTTGACATCCTCAATGCATCAACAGACACAGAAATGCTCCCTACCCCCCACTTTTAGTAAGGACTGTGAAACAAATGCCCTCCCCTGCCTCCCTAAGAGAGGCATCAGCAGGTGACCCACCGCGGACTGTAGCTTGTAGATGTGCCTTGTTTTATCAACATAATGTGTTCAGAATTTGGAAACTGGATTTCTTAAAGCAGGGCTTAGTTTTTATGTTTTCACCTGTGCTCACAACTCACTGTTTTCTTATTCCATATGCATTTATGGTGCCTTGCCTGGTTTTTGAAAGCCTTGTGTCTCCTGCACGAAACACACACACACCCACCCACCCACCCACACACAGACACACACACACACACACACACCACCCTTCCCCCCCTTCCCCGGCAATTGTGAGGACTAGGTCTATGTGGTCTTTGGTTGCTCTATAACATTCTATAAAATAAGAATATTCACATAACATTTTTCAAAACAAGGTTCTTGTTTTAAAAGTCTATACTTTTATCAAATTGTCCTTTGGAAGTTTTACTTTCTTGTTTAGCACTAGATTTATACTCAAAAAGTCTCCCAGAAAGAGGTTTAGAATTTATAAGGATTTTCCAATCCCCTATAGCATCAGAGTATAGAATAATCATAATGAATTTTTTATGAAGCTACTCTTTACTCTGTAGTTTTAAGGAAGAAAAATAATACTAATATGTATTGAGTACATACTGCATGTCAGATCCTTTATTATCATATTTAATCTATGAAATAATCCTATAAATACAATCATGTCCCCATTCTATGTGAAAGGAATCTAGTGAACAGAGAATTTATGAGTTTACCTAAGTTCACACATTAAATGAAGTTTCACACAGACTAATTAGCCTAATTACAGAATCCATATTTTTAATAAGCACCTTATTTTTATATCATCCCATTTATCTTCAGGATAATTCTGTAAGGTTCATATTACTGCACTCATGTGAGGAAACTAAAGCTTAGCAAAATTAATGTATCCAGTGTGTATATATATATACACATCTATATATAGACACACATATACAGTGCCTAAGGGAATGGCAACCCACTCCAGTACTCTTGCCTGGAGAATTCCATGGACAGAGGAGCCTGGCAGGTTATAGTCCATGGGGTTGCAGAGAGTTGGACATGACTGAGCAACTAACACACACACACACACACACACACACACACACACAGTGTTGAATATGTATTGAAGCCTAAGTCTGTCTGATTCCAAAGTCGGTGCTCTTGATCACAATGATAGACCCCTTGCTTAATCTCTAGACCTCTGAGGTTTCTATTTCAAGTCTTCCAATAACTTGAAAGACATTAACAAGACCAGAGGGAAATGACACCCTGTCTCATTTAGAATCTGCTCTACCATGTAGAATCATAAGAGAGAAATATACTTCTTTGCAATGCTTCCGCAAAGCCATTCAACTGGTTGAGCTACGGACAGGTGCCTGTAAAGGGCAGTGAAGAGAATAAGTGCATAAACAGTGTTTTCTCTTGCTCACACCCCACTGAGTTATACAGGAGGGAAAGCAATCTACGGAGAGTTTAACAGATCAGGGTGTGAATCTCACTGTAAGCACTTATCAGTTGTGTCATGCTGGGAAATTTTTTTAACATCTGTAAGCTTCAGGTTCTGTATCTACAATAAAGCCTCATAACAAAACTCAGTTACAACAGTGGGCATTTATTCCTGTGTTCATAGTTTGTAGGTCCACTGCAGGTTGGCTGATTTGGAGAGGCTCTGAACCAGGATCGCCTCCTCCTTGTGGGTTTAACTCAGAATTTCTCTACATGGGTCGATTCCGGGGTCTATAATAAAGGTACTAGGCCATCTAGGGGAAGCTCTTCACATTGGAATAGGCAGAAGAAGACATGTGCAATATCACAAACCAGGTCCATGCCTTTGGTTACATCACAGACACTGAGAATTCCATTGGCCGAAGCAAGTCACATGACCCACCCCAACATCAATAGCAATGAGCAACATACAAGGGGGAGAGATTTAAATATTTGACTATCATGATTTCCTTTTGCATAAAATGGGAATAAGCATTAATTTTGAAAAGTATACCTCCTTCCCAGCTGGAACCATGGAGGATGCAGAAGAGAAGAAAAAGAAGGTTTGCTGCTATGCCAGAAACCATTAAGAAAAAGCAAAAGAATTTCAGAGAGCTTAAGCTCCAGCACCTGAGAAATAAGTTTGCTCAAAAGATGCTTCAAAAGGCAAAGATAAAGCTTATCTATGAAAAAGCTGAGCACTTTCACAAGGAGTACAGGCAGATGTACAGAACTGAAATTCAAATGACTAGGATGACTCAAGAAGTCAGCCACTTCTACGTACCTGCAGAACCCAAATTGGCATTTGTCATCAGGATCATAGGTATCAGTGGTGTGAGCCCAAAGGTTTGAAATGTGTTTCAACTTCTTTGCCTCCGTCAGATCTTCAATGGCACCTATGTGGATTGCCAACAAGGCACCTTCGTGAAGGGGAAGCTGTGAAGCTCAATAAGGCTTCGATTAACACACTGAGAATTGTGGAACTATACATTGTCTATTGTTATTCAGTCAGTCAGTCGTGTCTGACTCTTGGCAACCCCATGGGTTGCAGCATGCCAAGCTTCCCTGTCCTTCCCTGTCCTTTGCTATCTCCCAGAGTTTGCTCAAACTCATGTCCATCGAGTCGGTGATGCCATCCAACCATCTCATCCTCTGTCGTCCCTTTCTCCTCCTGCCCCCAATCCCTCCCAGCATCAGGGGCTTTTCCAATGAGTAAACTCTTCACATGAGGTGGCCAAAGTGTTGGAGTTTCAGCTTCAGCATCAGTCCTTCCAATGAACACCCAGGACTGATCTCCTTTAGGACTGACTGGTTTGATCTTGTTGTCCAAGGGACTCTCAAGAGTCTTTTCTGCCATCAAGGGTACCCAAATTTGAAGTCTGTAAATGAATTGATCTACAGGCGTGGTTATGGCAAAACTAAAAGAAGTCAATTGTCCTGACAGTTAACAGGTTGATTGTTCAGTCTCATGGGAAATATGGCATTATCTCGTGGAGGATCTGATTCATGAGATCTACATTGCTGGGAAGCAGTTCAAAGAAGCAAACAGCTTCCTGTGGCCCCTTAAATTGTCTTCTCCATGAAGTGGAATGAAGAAAAATACCACCCATTTTGCAGAAGGTGGAGATACTGGAAACAGGCAAGAGCAGATCAACAGGCTTATCTGAAGGATGAACTGAGGTATCTACCATGATTATTTTTGCAATCTGATCAGTTAATAAACAGTGATTGCTTTAAAACAAATGTGATAATAGAATGGTTTGTAAGGTATGAAGAACCGTCTAAGAGCAAAGTACTGTAATTACTTTTTCAAAGAGAAGCACTAATAGTCAGCAGAATGTGTTTCTATTTTGAGAGAAGTTGATATTTTGCAAAACAATATGCCAGTTCTTGCCCAGGGGATGATAGCTGCTCAGCCCTTTAAAGTAACTGGTGAAAATGTCATTTGCAGACAATAGGCTGTGTCTGCCAAGCTTGGCATTTTGATGGTTATTTTAATGTCTTAGGCAATTAATTGCTGGCAGTAAATATTCACACATTTCAGTGAAATGGCTAGGTGGCAGGAGATTTTAAATTCAGTTTAGGAAGTAGGGAGTCAAATCTGACAATACACAGATGAGTGCAAAGGGTGCCATGGAAATAGCTGGAAGGTGAAGACTTAGAATCAAATGAACTAAATCAAGTCTTAGAGAAGACGGAGTAAGTGAGGATAATTCACTCCTTTCGTCATCAGTCACGTGGCCCGGCTCTTTTCCGTGCTCCAGATCAAATTATTCTAATTGTTCTCCTGCTGGATTAGGATGTATGTCAGCTGAGGGAAAAAGAAAATGGCTCATCAGACGAGGATTTTGTTGATAGGCCACTCAATGCACTAGTTTTTTTAGTAGGCTTTGTTGATAATCTAAAGTTCTCTGGATTGCCTATGTTACTAGTCCATTATGATCCAGGAAATGTTCCCCCTGCTGCTTTTTCCCATAAGTAAAGTTGTACTATACAATTATCTACATATATATTATATTATATATAATATATATATATATATATATAATATATATGTATATGTGTATATCAGTTTAGTTCAGTTCAGTCGCTCAGTTGTGCCTAACTCTTGGCAACCCCATGGGTTGCAGCATGCCAAGCTTCCTTGTCCTTCGCTATCTCCCAGAGTTTGCTCAAACTCATGTCCATCGAATCAGTGATGCCATCCAACCATCCTCTATTGTCCCCTTCTCCTCCTGCCTTCAACCTTGCCCAGCATCAGGGTCTTTTCTAAAGAGTCAGTTCTTCCCATTAAGTGGCCAAAGTATTAGGGTTTCATATGATCTATATATATATATATGTGTGTGGGCTTCCCTTGTGGCTCAGATGATGAAGAATCTGTCTGCAATGTGGGAGACCTGGGGTTGATCCCTGGGTTGGGAACATCCCCTGGAGAAGGGAAAGGCTACCCACTCCAGTATTCTGGCCTGGAGAATTCCATGGACTGTATACTCAGTCCATGGAGTCGCAAAGAGTTGGACACGAATGAGCGACTTTCACTTCACTTCATATATATGTATATGTGATCAACTGCCTCAAGACGTTTAACAATTGCTAATTTTATCGGAGGCTTGGTTACCCATCAGGTAATGTAAGAGACAGCTATTTCATGAAATAGCATGTAAGTAATACAGCTAGTAACATTAATAAAGCTTTCAGAGGGATTTAAGCCATGAGCTTAGGAACCAACTCGACTCCCAAAATGATCACCAAGACTAGAAAGTGAAACATTTAAGGCAGAAATCTAATTTTTCATGTGTCATTAAATGTGTAATATTAGAGGATTCTTCTGGTGTGAAAATGCAGCACTCAGTTTGAATTTTAATTCAAATTCAAGTGCCTCCTTGAGATGCTGTAAGGTTATGGAGAGCCATGTGACTTTGTAACGCAACTTCATGAAAGAGACTTCAGAATTCAGTAGGCTAATAGCTTGGTTACTATCATTTAAGTGTTTGTTTCTGTTAAGGTTTCAATGTGAGCAATTACATCTTCTAATTCTACTGAAGTCACAAAAATAGCTGCTAAATGGTCATATCAGTGGAACACAGATCTCAGGCTTGTGTTAATGGCAAATTTGCTAGAGTCACATCTAAATTAGCACTCACGTGGCCTTGAGAACAAGGGTATCCTAAAGTACTCATTCCTATCCATCCTGGTGGAAGCCAT
>CM035300.1:5878173-5918953 GCA_020226075.1 Hydropotes inermis | reverse complement strand
AGTCATATAATACAGAACATACTGTTTTATCTATGGTCAACTGTGCAGATCAGTGACACTTTTATTCATTCAAAATATCTTAATAGAGTAGCTTCTACGTGTGGGATACAGAGCAAAGGCCTGCAGGAGAGTCCTTTTCAGAGAAGAGTCCTTTCAGAGAAAAAAAAAGGCAAAAAAATGTCAGTGCGCACAGAAAGATGACCCGTGCCCAGATACTCCTGAAGTTTAGTCCTGGGTCTAGCGCTCAGATGCGATTCCTCCTCTGGCCATGGCGAAAGTTGCAAACTAAAGACTTTCCACTAATGCCAAGGACCATATTAAACATCTGCACAGAACCCTGCTCCAGATGGAGCTTATCAATCATGAAGCACAAAAGTTGAAACTTCTTTGGGGGCCAGGTTCATCCAACCCCCTCGTTAGATTCAGGGAAGTAAAGACGCTTGTTCATAATTTCAGAGCTGGGCAGTACTGTCTTAGGACAGGAATCCGAGTCTCCTGATGTCTGTGCTTTTCCCTATGAAGTGTTTAAATATTAATAAATAAATCCTGGATGCTAGCAATGTATGACTTTAGGAGAGGAAAGACATACAGGCCTGGAGATTGAGAAGTCTTCAGGGATGGTACAGGAATTGGGGAAAAGAGAGACAGAGAAGCAGACCCAGAAATGCATGAAAATCAAAAAGAACTGAGAATAAAGGAGGAATCTTTATACATAGGGTATACAGGCACCCAGGGTATGAGCCTTCAAGGCTATCCGTAGACATCCTATCAGTAGACATCCCTATTTTACCGGAAACTGCCTGCTAGTTACTGGTATTTGGAAATTTCACAGCGATTTTAGCCTTTGTGCATCTCCACTTGATAAATGACCTTGGGAAAAGCAACATATTGAATTCTCTCATTTTACAAGTATTTATTGAGCACTTAGAAAGTGCCAAGCTCTGGGCTAGCTTGGGCACCCAGTGAAGGTGGGGGGAAAGGCTTACCTCCCACGAGGGACTTGGGGTTGGGGTCAATAGATGTCACAGGATTTGTGAACCTGTGATGGTCATCACAAAGGATGACCACACTCATCTCTCCCCTTTCTTAAAAAATAAAAACAAAACGTGTTTTGGAGTATATCATCACAAAATGTACAAACAGTAAATGCTGGAGAGGGTGGGGAGGCTGTACTGTTGGTGGGAATGTAAATGGGTGCAGCCACTAGCAAGAACAGTATGGAGGTTCATTTGAAAACTCAGCCACCACATGGTCCAGCAGTCCCACCCACAGGCATATACCCAGGGACAATCAGAGTCCCCAGCTTCTTTAGAATGGATAGTGCATTGGGCGTGCGTGGAAGAAGGAGCTTGAGTATAAGGATGGCGTGTAAAGCCAAGCTGATACCTCTGAACTCTGTTTTATAAACCACAGAAAGATGGGGCTTGTGAACTAAGTCTCCACGGCCTCTGCTAAGGGAGGAGGCCCCAGAATGACTTTGAGTCTTTGTTTCTTGGAGGGGCCACGTGGCAGACAAGCCAGTGGTCTGTCTGAGGCCACCCAGCTAGCGAGTAGGACCTGGAGTGTCTTGTTCCTGGGCTTCCTTGTCCTGTATCCTTCACATTTTTCCCAAAGGCCTGATGGGCTGGAGCTAGAACTACAATGAGGGGCGATATGTCCTCAACGAAGCTTGACCTTGGCTCCTCACTGCCAGGGTCTGTTTCCTTTATTGGCTTTCTGTGTTCTATCGAAACAAACAAGGACTATGGCCAGCATATGGACTAGCACGTGAGTGCGTCAGGAAGGGACTCTCACCACACATAGAGCCACCGGCAACTCGCCCCATCCCTCTGCCTCCGAGGACTGTCTGGGGGCAGTGTGCTGGCCCGGGCTGGAGGTGACCCGGACGGATACGGCCAGTTCAGTGGTGCCGCCTGTCGTGACTATCAACACACCGCTCTGTACTAGAGGATGCTCCTTAGAAAAGAGATGCTGTGTTTTCGGTGAAAGAGTAGCTCTTTTTAATTTTATTTGTTCTCAGAAGAGAAGGTCATGAGTTGGGGGAGAGTGAAAGGGGCTCTCTTTTTCTCCTTGATTCTATGAAACGCGGGATTTCTTGAGAAGCGGTTAGGATGGGCAGAGGGTATAGAGTTCAGCAACAAAGTTAGAAGTAAGCAGAATCTAAACGGAATATCTAAAATACACAGCAGCATTCACACAATAAGGGCTTCCCGGGTGGCTCAGAGAGTAGAGAGTCTGCTTGCAGGAGACCCAGGTTCAACCCCTGGGTCGGGAAGATCCCCTGGAGAAGGAATGGCAACCCACTCCAGTGTTCTTGCCCGGAATATCCCATGGATGGAGGAGCCTGACTGGTTATAGTCCATAGGGCTGCAAAGAATAGGACACGACAGAGCCACTTCACTACAAGGCTTTAAGCGGACTGACTTTTATCTGGCCACTGTGCATTTTGTTAAACTTTTAAAAATGATTTATTATGATTTTCCCAAAAGTTAGTAACAATTATATTCTATGATGCATAGTAGCTTCAACACCTGGCAACTTTTAAAAATACACATGCTATACCTGTGTGTGTGTTCTGCCACACCTCACAGCATACAGCTCCCAGTCCAGGGGTCAAACCCATGCCCCCTGCAGAGGAAGTGCAGAGACCTAACCACTGGACCACCAGGTAACTCCCAAGGAAGTTCTGGGAGCAGGTTTGAAGGGAGATTTCTGTGCCTGTAGAATGTCAATTTTTTCCATCTCCCCCAGGGCTCTGGCCCCATGAGTCACCCCATCCAGCAGTGCATCTCCTTCAAAGAGAGTGAATTAAAAATAGAACTTAGTGAAGTCCCAACCTGAGACCTTCTGGGCAAAACTGAGAAAGGGCCATGAGACACAAGCATCCAGTTAACACAACGTAACACAGGTAAAATTTTCCTCTCTTGCAAGAGAAGAGTCAATGATTTTTAAAGCAGTAGAAGAATTCTGATGTATACATTGGGCCTTAAGTAGGTCTTTGCTTCAGTGAATCCAGTGTAGGAAGACCCTGAATGAAGTCCAGAGGGAAAGGGTCCCATAGTAATCTTTCAGAAGACCTATCAGCGGCCCAAAGACGCGAGAATGATAGAATGAATGGGGCCGTGATGAAGTGGAGGGAAGGCAAGCAGAGGGTGGCTTGCTGTTGCTTCTGCAGCCAGATGGAAACCGTCATCTGGGCCCTTACTTCATCAGAGGTTTTGAAAAATGTGACTCTCCTGAGGTCTCTGAAAACTTCCAGTCAAACACCCTCCACGCCGACCCTGCATTTTTGCTGTTCAATTTAGACCCTGCTTACTTCTAGCTTTGTTGCTGAACTCTACCTTCTGCCCATCCTGACAACTTCTCAAGAAAGCCGGCTGACATTTGCTGGAGTTCCGCAGGGTCACAGGAGGAGGGGGAGCCATTCCACACTCAGCCTCTCGCGACCTCCTCTTCTGACGGCGTGGCCGTGCCACCTCCACTCATGCCATCTACCATCTTGCTTCCAACGAGCTGCCCTTCCTAGGAGACAGAAGAACCATGGAGAGGATGAAAGAAAGTCAAAGAAGTTTCCTTTTCAGTAAAGGAGGCACATTCATTTTATTTGATGTGCAGCCTTTACCCTGTTTCTCCTACCTCTTTTCAGGAAAGACCCCCATTTGGTGACAGTTAGTAACCTCTCTCAGTTATTTTGGCCCAGTCATTTACCCCAAGAGTAAATTAGTAAACACTAGATAACATATTATTATAGATAATATATCGTTACATATATTATTATATATTATATATATTATAAAACATTACCTTTGGTATTGTTTAGATGTTGTCAAGCTTCCTTAAAATCATTTAGGAAATGACAGATGTTACAAATGAATAAAAGAATGAATAAATGACATAAAACCAAAAAATTACCACTTCATCCTTCCACCTTTATCTACCACATGGATTTGTAATTAAATATTCAATGTATTGCTAAAGAAATCTTTTTAAAGTGAGGTCAGTTTTGTTTCAGGAATTTTGTTTGTTTATTTGTATTGAAGTAGAGATGCTTTAAATACTACATTAGTTTCAAGTGTCCAACATGGTGATGGTTCAATATTTTTATAAATTATACTCCATTGAAACCCATCACCCTCCAGGGAGGATCACCTCTTCTGTGTACGTTCTGGCCGGATCACGTTCTTCCCTCCCCTCCGAGTCCACGTGGATCTTTCTTTATGGTTTTCGTTGTACAGGAGACTTTCTGCCAGTCTCCAAACTGTTTTCAAGGAGGATTGTTCCACATGTATAGTATTTTTGATGAGTTCGTGGGCGGAGGTGAGCTCAGCACCTTTCTACTGTACCATCTTGGTCTGGTCACATATATTTGTTTTTTTCTACTGTCTTTTTCCTCCCCACTTCCAAAAACGCCGTGACATGAATGATAAGTATGCTCAATATAGAGAAGTCAGTCTCAGTATGTATCTCAAATAATATTTTTGTCTAACTTGGGTCATTGTATATTTTTATCTCAATATGGTTTGAGAGCTTTAACCCCTTCAGTACTGGCACTTTATCCCCACTTCTGGATACAAAAAAAAAGGTTTTTTCCTTGGTATTTAAAACCCTTAAGGTGCTTTATACAATTCAAATTTTAAGTAACTTTCTACTTTAAAACACATGTAGGGCTTCCCTGAAGGCTTAGTGCAGGGGACACAGGTCTAATCCCGGGCCCGGGAAGATCACGCCTGCCACAGAGCAGCTAACGGGGCATTGGTCCGTGCCCGCAGCCACCGAAGCAGCTAACGGGGCATTGGTCCGTGCCCGCAGCCACCGAAGCCCACGCCTCCCAGATCCGCGCTCGCAGCTCGAGATGCCCCGGCAGTGAGCCGCCCACTGCAATTAAGTGAAAGACTCCAGAAATGAAGACCAGCCCAGGCAAGAGTAAAGAAAATTAAAGGAAAACACACACATATATAGAACCTAGAAAAAAGAGTACCGATGAACTTATTTGCAGGGCAGAAACAGAGGGGCAGAGGTAGAGAACAGACATGGAGACTCGGGAAGGGAGAGTGAGATGAATTGAGGGTAGCAGTGGCGTCTATACACTACCTCGTGTAAAGCAGACAGCTAGTGGGGAGGCGCTGCTTCCCCGGGAGCCTAGCCTGGAGCCCTGTGTTGACTTAGAAGGGTGGGATGGAGGGAAGGAGGGGGTGTATGTATGCACAGAGTGAATTCCCTTTGTTTTACAGCAGAAACCAACACAACGTTGTAAAGCAATTACATTCTAATTAAAAAAAAAAGAAAGAAAGAAAAAGCCATCAAAAAGTGACTGCTCAGTCCCTGAAGGTGACTGTGGAAATCTGTGCCAGTGACAGGTTTTACAGGGTCCGGGGGCTGCCACTTTACAAGGCTCTGGGTGTCATCACAGAGTTGCCTGTGAGATGGACCCAGGACCAGCATTGCTGGTGTCACTGCCGTGGGGAACCACTTGAGTTTGGATTTATATGAATGGTTTTCTCTTTATTCCTTCACAATGAAAAGAGTCCCCATAAGCCTTCCCGCAAAAAAGTATTTTGTCACTTAAAAAAAACAACAACACATATTTATTCAGAGTCTAGATTGAGCCAGGCTCTAAGTTCAGCACTGGAAAAATTAGAATAAAAAGTACAGGTTGTAGAATTAGCAGGAATGCACTAGTATTGGATGTATCTCGACCCTGAATTGAGCCACAGCCCTTGGCTAAACTGAGGACAAATGCCAAGTTCCAACATGATGGATCTTTCCGGAGCTGATCGCTTATCTTTCCTGGTGGATGTACACTCATCAAGTTATAACAATCTCCATCCTACGGACATCTGCTCATTCTTCCCGAAAATGCTGTACCATTCCAGAAACCTCTCAAATAAAATCAGTTTGTCCTTGAGAGATCATTATTTCTACAAGATTATCACAATGGCTGGAGATTTTTTTTCTTTAGAAAAGAGATGGATCAGTTTTTGTCCTCCTTAAACTTTTAAAGGGATAAAAAAAAGTCACCCACGAGCAGAGCTGTCAAGGGCAAGTTTCACAGATAAAAATAGAGAACTTTTCTCCCTCTTCATCTCCAGTTCCAAAAAGGCTGAGAAGTCTAGAGGTGTTCTATAACCCCAACACACATCCCATTGCAAACAAGGTATGACTGTGGAAAAAGAATCTGTTTCTTTGAAAATTCATGAAAAATATATTCCTCTAGAAACTTCATACAGAATATATGCTAGTGTGGCTCTGCTCTGGGAAGCAAAAGGGGTGAAGAAAGGACAGGCTGATGAAACAGAGAGCAAAGAATAGGAACTAAAAAATTAAAAGATAATGATGAGCATAAAGAAGGGAAGTAATGGGGTGAATTGGTAATTACAGGGATAAGGCAAAATTTTTCAAATTGTATTATAAGAACCTGTTATTAACATGACACCTAGTATTCCTTGACCTTATTTTTTAGTGAGACAATGTTTTAAATAGGTTAAAAAATACTTGAAATCATGTAGTGTGTTAGGCATCTTCACAGAAGTTATCCTTCTTTTGAGAATAAGGTGGCGAAACATTGTGACAGAGAAAAGCTTTTATGAAAGGTCCCCTTTGTGTTGACTGAGGTTTTGCAAATCTGTTCCTAACAGAAGGATTTGCAATTGGATTATCCAGATCAACTCGCTGAGCCAAGGAAGGGCTTCTTATTTCATCCTGATTGTGTTTTTTTTGTTGTTGTTGTTAAACCTAATGTTTAAGCCCCAGTCCTAGAATGTTCAAATAAAGTTTGTTGACTAGTGATTTAAAGAGAAGGATTCAATGAGTGGGACTCAAAACTGGGCTCCAGTAAGAATTTTAAGAGTGCTACTCTCAGTGCCTCTGTGTGAGACAGTGGCATTGACACATATGCACTTCCTGTGTGTAAAGTGATGGCTAATGGGAAGCTGATGTATAGTGTGGGGAGCTCAGCTCAACGCTCTCCGATACCTAGAGAGGTGGGTGGGGGTGGCTAGAAGGGAGGGAAGCTCAAGAGGGAGGGGACATTTGCATACTTACGGCTTATTCTCGCTGTCGTATTGCAGAAACCAACACAACACTGCAAAGCACTTATCCTCCGATTTAGGAAAAAGATACACATATGTGTATATACACATATTTAAAAAAAAGAAAACTTTTTAAAGACTTGGTGAGTTGGGTGAGGGGTTCATTATTAATTCTAGTGAAAATAGTACTGTTTCCAGAATAGCTTTCAAGGACTTTTTGCAGATTCTTTACAGCATCACCAGAGATGTGCACGTAACAATGATGAGAACTGAATGAATGTCCTGAGTACCCTTCTGGGGGACACCCAAGGGGCGACCCTGACCAGCCCCAGTTCTTTGTGAGTAAGTTGGATGAGAGAGCCCACATACCGCCTGAGGGGGCCTGAGTGCCTGCCTGGCTATAGATGCCATTTGATCCACTCTCATTACCCCAGCGGAGTCCTGATTCACTCTTGGTGTGGCAAGTAAAACTGAATTTCCTGTGGACACCGGAGCTGCCTGCTCTGCTCTGACTCGGCCAGCCGGCCCCCTCTCCATCTGTGGACGACCCCGTGACGGGAGTTGGTGGACAGCCCAAGGGAGGGCGACCTACATCTCTCCTCGGCTTCCCAGGTGGCACAGTCGTAAAGAATCGGCCTGCAAAGCAGGAGACACACGTTCGATCCCTGGGTTGGGAAGATGCCCTGGAGAAGGGAAAGGCTGCCCACTCCAACATGCTGGACTGGAGAACTCCACGGACTGTATGGTCTGTGGGGTTGCAAAGAGTCAGACACGACTGAGTTACTTTCCCTTTCACTTTTTCAGGACGATCCCTTGGAGAAGGAAATGACAACCCACTCCAGTATTCTTGCTGGAGAATCCCATGGATGGAGGAGCCTGGCGGGCTGCAGTCCACAGGGTCACAAAGAGTCGGCCACGGCTGAGCACATCGGCACCAAGTGGAATGGGAAATTCAGCCTGAGCTTCACTGGTCCAGAGTGAGTGAGGTGTGAAAATAACACAAAGGATGTGAAAGTGTAGAACCTGTTCAAAGATGCTATTCTTCTAGAAACATGAGAAAACTTGATTCTTCTTTCCCAGCCAGGCCAGCACCAACTACTGTCCTCTCTGGAGCAGCATGGGGCCTGGGTGCTCTAGTAGTCAGCCCTGGCTCTCTGGTTGACAGTCACCAAGTCTGTGAGTAGCTAAAGGAGGTAATCGCTGCCACCGGTCGCAGTCCATGCCCTGGAAGGAGCTCAGGGAAACTGGTTCGCCTTGGCTACCTCCTCATGCACACAAGGCCCAGGGCCCAGGGCCCGGGCTAAGGCAGCGTGTCTGCTTTTCCAGAACCAGTGTGCATCTTTAGTCACGTGGCTGACTGCAAGGAAAGAGGCCCAGTCAGATCCCAAGTCATTTACCCGAATCCATCTTCACACATCCTCCTCTTCGAGAAATATCTAAATTCAAACACATCACACTACCGCAAAGTTTAATGTCCTTCCTGGACTCTCAAATCTGAACAACTTGAAAAAGAAAACCCTGTTCCTCATATTAATTTGACTTTCTTTCTTATGAACTAATAACTTAGCCTTATAATGACTAAGAAACCATTCACCCCTTTCCCTGAGTTCTATTGAAAAGCACCCCACATTACCATGACAATGAAACTCTCTAAACCCAAATCACAAATGCCTAAGCCCTGGAAAATGCTCAGTCAACACCTCAAAATGTTAATCATCTAGAGTTTCTAACTAAAGGAAGGAATTAGATTATTTGGAAATTGTGAGATATCAAGTCATAAATGCATCAGATGTGAACAGAAAACAGGGTCCGTTTTGCTTAAAAATAAAATCTCTGTTCCAAAATAGTAACTAAGGAATTCTATGTGTGTATATATGTGCATGTTGATGCTCAGAAGCTATTTACATCAGCAAAAAAAAAAATTTTAAAAACATCAGTAAGTGGCCTATATCTTTCCTATATACAATGGATTTGGGATAATGTCACTAAATATAACTATTTTCTTTCGAAGTTTAGTAGCTTTTTTCAGGAGAAGGCAATGGCACCCCACTCCAGTGTTCTTGCCTGGAGAATCCCAGGGACGGGGGAGCCTGGTGGGCTGCCGTCTATGGGGTCGCTGAGAGTTGGACACGACTGAAGTGACTTAGCAGCAGCAGCAGCAGCAGCTTTTTTCAGGCTGGTAATATAATTTTGTCCATTAATCCAGGCTTTTAAGACTCTATTTCAATTTCTAATTCTAATATTTTGACCACACCCTCTAGAGAAGGAGAGAAAGAAATTGGCTTCATGTCTTTTCTTAAAAGCATAGCTCCTGGCTTCCTATTTCTATAATGGGATTTGGGCAGGGGGATTTGAAAGGTACCATTATTTTCCTTTAGTGGTCATATTTCATGTCACATATATTTGTTTCAGATATTTGTCACAACAACACTGCTTTTTCAAGTCTTGGTTACACCGTAGCTCCCATTTTATTCTGTACACAATGGAAAAAAAAAATCAAAGGAAAACTGACACTTTCCATGGGTTTATCCTGCAGTTGGAATTCATTTACATCGTGTGAATAATACTTTAGTAGGACACCGGGTACAGTGAATTTCACAGATGAGAACAATCAAAACTGATAATGTTGCTGTTCAAAAGAAAGCAAAATGGGGCAAAATTGCTGTCTCCTTTTCACAAGAAATCCTTTGATTTAATTTGCATATTCTGAGAGTGACAATTTGTTTTAAAGGTGCACCGGTGTTTCCTGCCCCACAGTGTAGGCCCATTCAGCCTCACTTTTGCTTCCTTCTTCTGGAAACAGGAGGCAAGAAGCGTGGGGGTCAGCCTCCAATGGCTGCACAGGCATGGGTTCACCCTGCCCGCTCCGGCTCACTCCTCGATTTCCTCCTCTTCTCCTTTCCGACTCAGTCAAGTCCTCCACCCTCTTTAAGGAGCCACCACCAACTCTTCCTTCCCACTTACCGTCTCTTCAAAACAGACTGCAGTCTCCTGAAGTTTAGGTTACACGCTGGCAGTGTGTTAGGCGCGTGGTAAGTTCAGCTGACTTTTGAATTGAATGATCGATCTTTCGATCAATAACTCATTCAACACGTGTGTGTGGAGAGTCCTCTGAAAACGAGGCATGCCTCCAAGTACAGTGAAGGCGATAGGAGACGGCGGGGTCACTGTACCTCACTTAGTAGCACGACTGGAACTCCAGGAAGAAGCACCCCTTAGGCAGCAGCAGTGGTCAGTGACAGAGGATGCGCCGTCTCTGCTTCTGTCCTGCAAGAGCTCTTCACACCCAAGCTTCGCTGGGGGTGTAAGTCCAGGCTCACGCACCAGGAAACGCCTGGGACGCAGACAGCGCGTGGCGTGTGCCTGGGGCGGCTGCATCAGGTCTCGGTGGGGTGGGACACCCTGGGAACACCGAGAGTTGCAGTGGCTGTGGAACCGACTTCCCCTCCCACTCCCTTCACACTCTGGGTCACGGGGAGGGAGCAATCAACCTCACAGGCCCCTTGGCTCCTGCCCAGCTGTGTCCTCACTCCCCGCCCTCGGTCCCAGTATTCACATGTCAGCTCTGAGTAACAGAAGATGGAAGACAAGCGTCTCCATGCCTTAGGGAGAGACAACTTTATTAAAGGGGTTTCTTTTTTTTCCCCCAATTATTTCTATTAGTTGGAGGCTAATTACTTTACAATACACTACAATATTATAGTGGTTTTTGCATACATTGACATGAATCAGCCATGGATTTACATGTGTTCCCCATCCTGATCCCCCCTCCCGCCTCCCTCCCCATCCCAGCACCAGCCCCGAGCACTTGTCTCATGCATCCAACCTGGGCTGGTGATCTGTTTCACCCTTGATAGTATACTTGTTTCAATGCTGTTCTCTCAGATCATCCCACCCTCACCTTCTCCCACAGAGTCCAAAAGTCTGTTCTATACATCTGTGTCTCTTTTTCTGTCTTGCATATAGGGTTATCATTACAATCTTTCTAAATTCCATATATATGTGTTAATATACTGTATTGGTCTTTATCTTTCTGGCTTACTTCACTCTGTATAATGGGCTCCAGTTTCATCCATCTCATTAGAACTGATTCAAATGTGTTCTTTTTAATGGCTGATTAATATTCCATGGTGTATATGTACCACAGCTTCCTTATCCATTCGTCTGTGGATGGGCATCTAGGTTGCTTCCATGTCCTGGCTATTATAAACAGTGCTGCGATGAACATTGGGGTGCACGTGTCTCTTTCAGATCTGGATTACTCGGTGTGTATGCCCAGGAGTGGGATTGCTGGATCATATGGCAGTTCTATTTCCAGTTTTCTAAGGAATCTCCACACTGTTCTCCATAGTGGCTCTACTAGTTTGCACCCCCACCAACAGTGTAAGAGGGTTCTTAAAGGGGTTTCTAAGAGGCTGAGAGCAGTTGGGGGTTTCTTTTTCTTGAAAATTATGACATCTTTACCAGTTATTATTTGCAATGTGCCAGCTATTTGTTTTCGCTGTCTCCTCCCTACCACACTGTGCATGGACATTCCTACCTTGAATGGATGGCCAAGCAGAAGACACCCGACACCCGGAGGATCAGGAGGATGGACATTGCTACTAGTCACGTGTACTCACAGTCCCGGGGAGGAGGCTCCTGCAGAGTTGCAGGGGGGTTGTGTTGAAGAGCAGAGTGAGCGGGCAGTGGGAGCAGGCATCGTAGTACCAGTGAGACAGGCTGGGACCTGGGACCCTCTGCTGCAGAGCTTGCACCAGGACAAATGTCTCCTCCAGCGACAAAATACAAAAAATCTATAAGGGACGAAAAATAACTGTGTGCATGTACAGTTGGGGCAAATTCTGAACAACAAGATACCCAAAGACCAAAAACCCATCACTACTTCTGAAGAGCCAGGAGCAAGACTAGGAGGTCAGGAGCAATAGCAGGGCACTGTGCATGGCCCTGGTGTTCAACACCACCAAAGGGGTGGGCACCCCTCCAGGCCAACCCTTGGGCCCCCCATACCCTCACTTTATGTAAGGAACCAGCTTGCCCCCACCTTAGGGAGCAGATGAGCAAGGGAAACTGTTCCTTGTTCTTGCTCCCCTCTGAGGCAGTAGGAGCCCCAATAAAGCCTTGCCTGAATTTCTTGTCTGGCCTCTGATCAATTTCTATTGATTGGGGAAGGCCAAAAATCCTGGCTGGTAACACTAAGAAGGTGAGGTACCCCCACTTCCCACAGGAGAAACTGATGGGCTTGTTGGAATAATTCTATGGACTGGCAGGAAACTGGAGCCTGCTATTCTGGGGTAAGCAAGGGCTGTGACTGGTTCCTGTGATAAGGAGGCTTGTTTGGTCCAGGGAACTTGTCCTTGGGCGCAGAGGGGTAGAGAGAGGAAAAGTAGGCAAGCCACTCATGTCCTTCCCAATTTCATGAGCCATCAAAGTGGCACATAAAACAGAGCCTTACTTGGACTTAGGTCTTATATCTAAGTATTATAGCACACAGTTGACACATAGTATCTTATTTAACATTCATAACAACCCCTGCAGTCATTATTATTTGTTACTTCACAGTAAAGAACTGAAGTTCGCAGTCATCTCCAGTGACTTCTTAGGAAGAATGGAAAAATCCAAGATTCAAAGCTGGATATCACACCACAGCTGTGATCTATGCAGTGACACAGCTTTGAGGGAATTCTCTGCAGTTAATTCCAGGCCATGTTTCCAACTAACAAACAATGCACTTTGACACCATGATGTGAATGAGAAGGTGAAGGGGAGACTCCTGATACTTCTTCCACCTATATTGGGAACTTTGGCCCCACTGATGGGAAGCCTTTGGGTACAGTGCATCCCTTGGTCCCGAAGAGAGTGTGAGTGAGCGAAAGTTGTTCAGTTTCACTCTTTGTGTCTGACTCTTTGCGACCCCATGGACTGTAACCCACCAGGCTCCTCACTCCCTGGGATTCTCCAGGCAAGAATACTGGAGTGGGTTGCCATTCCTTTCTCTACTGGGGTCTTTGGGATCTGTGTGTGTGTGTAACAGCATCTCCCATACCTCTTCATTTTAGCTTAGGCTGGATTTGAAGAGCTGAAACACGAAAACATTTAAGGAGCCCTGAGACTCACAGAGAAATATATTAGAGCTGCTGTTTCTTTTAGCTTTGCTTTCCTTCTCTTTATTATTTTTTTAAATGTAATCTCTCCTTTTATCAGCCTTCATCATTTCATACTGTATGAAAGTGAAATCAGTAAGGGCAAATAACCCTATGAATCTGCTGAGTGTGAAGAGAAAAGGCCATGGTATATAGTTGAATGGATTAGGAGGGAGACACTTAACTCTAGGGGTTTCCAGTTAAAAACTCAGGCTTTGCTCTACAATAAGTATCATCATGTGTTTCACAATGACTGGGTACTGATTACTTGTAGTGACACAAACATAAGTAATCCTTCAAAATCAAGTATAAATATAACAAGAAAAAAAAAGCAATACGGAAAAATTCAGAAATGTCCAACTATTGCTATTTCTTGGGTGAAACTCTACTGATTAGTCGTTGGGCTCCCCAACAAAATGTGAGCCCAAGAGAATTTTATAAAGTAGCAATTTTAAAGAAATGAAAGCTATGCAAAATGCATTGTAGTCCTTCATTATATAGTTCATAAGCACGAAAAAAAGAATTCTAGGCTGTTAATTCATAATTCTGGAAAATATTTTTCCATGCAGAGAATCTATAACAGTAACTGTTATACAGTCTTTCTCCCTTGCTCTCTTTATGAGAGACCCTTATCACCAAGACTTCCCTGGAGAGTCTCTGTGCCAACATTTGCTTCCAGTTGCTTCACAAGCTACTCTTAACCCACCCCTGGAAACTATGTATAAAATCATTTAATGTGTGCTAATGATATGAGCACTTACACATCTAACCAATATAATCCTTTAAACCATGATCATATGAGAAAGTGCCATTACATCAATACGACAGACAACTATTTTTTCCATGAGCTATGGAATATGCTATCCTCTGACAAATTCACCTCTTCCCAGAAATATGCAAAGTTCCGTGCAGAACAGTCACAGTACAAGGTGCTAATTATCTTGTAAAAACCTTCTTTCCATTCCCCTGGGTTCTGTGTCCTTTGAGTTTTAAGAAGTTTTTAGGCCAATCTTAGGAAGATGCTTCAGACTAAAATGCAAACATATGGCTTGGCATGGTTCTAACCAACCTCATCTATGGAGAGTTTTGGAAACGAGCTAAACATTTACTGTCATCTTATCTGCACCTACAGTCATTTGCCTTTCCGTGAGAATCAGATTGAACACAGGAGACTGGCATTTTGGTATTGATGAAAGGTTTGCCAACAGAATTTTACCAAGTAGAGGTGTGTCTTGTCTCTACGCACAACACACACATAAATTATTTCCCCTTGAAATAAAGTGTGCCCTTCAGGCTGGGAATGCAGTAGCACTGATCTAGTTCTCCCCATTAACCTTGGGGAACCACTCACTGATGGCAATAGGCAGAGTCCTTGAGGACGCCTTTTTGCTCATCCCCATTTGGTACACTTTTAGTATTATTTCTCATGGATTGCAGTAGTCAGCTGTTGTGCCATAGTACCACAGAACAAACAACCTAACGATTTCAGGGCCTTAGAGGAGTGTTACGGACTGAACTGTGCACCCTTAAAATCCATATGTAGAAACCCTAACCCCCAACGTGATGGCATTAGGAGGAAGGGTCTTTGGGACATAATTAAGATCAGATGAGGTCACAAGGGCCCAGCCCTCATGAATGGGCATAATGCTGCTGTGAGAATCCTAAAGATCCTGCTGCCCTCTGCTCTCTGACCACGAGAGGATGGTCATCTATGGATCAAGACATGGGCTCCCACCAAACAATGCCTCCACCAGCACCTTGATCTTGGACTTTCCAAACTCCAGAACAGTAGAAACAACAAACTCTATTTGTTGTTTAAGGCAACCTATGCATGGTGCTCTGTTATAGCAGCCTGGACAGAGGAAGACAAGGAGGAAACATTTACTTCTCTTGCTCCCAGTTCTGACAGTCAGCAGACTCTGCCTCCAGCTAGTGGCTGATCTGTTTCAGGGAGCCGAGGATGTCTGCTTCAGGGTCTCGCATCTCCCCTGGACCCAGTGGCTCCCTGAGGTCTGTGTTCTCATGATGAATAGCAGGAGCTCAGCAGAGTGAGTGCAAACACCTGATGCCTTTTAAGGCCTAGACTCTAAATCAGCACAATTGTTACTTCTTTCCAGAAAGACGTGGTGCTGGTCACATGGCCCTGGGTAAGACGTGATGGTAGCATGGTCCAGTGTACCACAGGAGTATTTATTTCCCCCTGATTGACTTTTTAAAATTGTGCCTTCATGGGACTTCCCAAGTGGCGCTATTGGTAAAGAACCTACCTGCCAATGTGGGAGACATAAGAGGCACAGGTTCGATCCTTGGGTTGGGAAGATCCTCTACAGGAGGGCTGGACAACCCACTCCAGTATTCCTGCCTGGAGAACCCCACAGACAGAGGAGCCTGGAGGGCTGCAGTCCACAGGATTGCAAAGAGTCAGACGTGACTGAAGCAACTTGGCACCCAATAACATATATATGAAAGATCATTTCAAAATGGCATTTGGTTTAGGCAAGGCTAAAACCATAGATGTGGTACATATATACAATGGAATGTCACTCAGCCATAAAAACAAAGAAAATAACACTGTTTTGCAGCAACATGGATAGACCTAGAGATTGTCATACTAAGGGAAGTCAGACAGAGAAACACAAATACCAAATGATATCATTTCCATGTGGAATCTGAAAAACGATCGAGATGACTTATTTACAAAACAGAAGTAGACTCATGAATGTAGAGAGCAAACTTATGGTTACTGGGGGGTAAGGTAGGGAGAGGAATAAATTGGGAGATTAGGATGGACATACACACACTACTCTATACAATCACTGTGGATGGTGATTGCAGCCATGAAATTAAAAAGATGGTTGCTCCTTGGAAGAAAAGCTATGACAAACCTAGATAGCACATTAAAAAGCAGAGACATTACTTTTCCAACAAAAGTCCGTGTAGTTAAAGCTATGGTCTTTCCAGTAGTCATGTACAGATGTGAGAGTTGTACCATAAAGAAAGCTGAGCATCAAAACACTGATGCTTTTGAACTGTGGTGTTGGAAAAGACTCTTGAGAGTCCCTTGGACTGCAAGGAGATCCAACCAGTTAATACTGAAGGAAATCAATCCTGAATATTCATTGGAAGGACTGATGCTGAAGCTGAAGCTTCAATACTTTGGCCACCTGATGCAAAGAACTGACTCATTGGAAAAGACCCTGATGCTGGGAAAGATTGAAGGCAAGAGGAGAAGGGGATGACAGAGGATGAGATGGTTGGATGGCATCACCAACTTGATGGACATGAGTTTGAGCAAGCTCCAGGAGTTGGTGATGGACAGGCAAGCCTGGTGTGCTGCAGTCCGTGGGGTTGCAAAGAATCAGACACATCTGAGTGACTGAACTGACAGACAAAATAGATAACTATTAAGAACATGCCGTGGAACACAGGGAACACTGCTCAAGGCTCTGCAGTGGCCTATATGGGAAAAGAATTTAAAAAACAGAACAGTGGATCTATGTTTACGTGTAACTGATTCACTTGCTGTACACTCAATACTAACACAACACTGTAAATCAACTATACTCCAGTAAAGTTTTTTTAAAAAGAATAAAACTCTAGAAAATGTAAGACTAAAATCACACAGGGAGTACTTCATCTCTCAGACTGCTTATTTTTCTTATTTTTGATTTTTTTCTAGATGAATCACAAAGTTATGTTTTGATGATCTCTCTCTTGTTCACAAAAAATCAGAAACTAAGTTTACCACATACTTTCCCAAAGACAAGAGTATGTGTTATGGTTAATAGCACCCAACTTGTCATGGAGAAGAGCAATGGGAATGCTAATAAATTGGGATTCAGCATGCACCCATAATGTAATATCCTTATTACATTATTAATTTATTGTCTTAAGACCTCTTACCTTAACTATAGTTGTCAACTCAAAATGGTTGGTCCTTTCTCAGTAACAGCAGTGCACTGTGACATGTGAGTGAGTGTTAGTCACTCAGTCACATCCAACTCTGCAACTCCATAGACTGTAGCCCATCAGGCTCCTCTGTCCATGGGATTCTCCAGGCAAGAATACTGGAGTGAGTTGCCATTCCCTTCTCCAGGGGATCTTCCCAACCCAGGGATCAAACACGGGTCTCCTGCCTTGCAGACAGATTCTTTACCGTCTGACCCACCAGGGAACCCATACTGTAACATGGTGAAAATCAAATATTCCTGTAGTTATTAAACTGTATAGTCTGTTCCTTATGATGAGCAAAAGTTATTAAATCATGGCAGCTCAGTTAAGACATGAAAATTGTTAACTTAAACAAAATCCAATGTCCTTGAATTCACAAAATGTCCAGCTAAGGCGTCCCCATGACAGGTTGGCTTGGAATGACATAGATCGACAAAAGAGGTGCCACTGCGGCTGAGACCCCCATTTTTCCTACCTAACGGGAGATCTGGTGATCCACTAGGGGTTTTGGGGTATAGACCCTTAGGTAGAGAAAGAGGACAACAATGATACATTCAGGTGTAAATGAATTAACCCAAGTGTGAGTTATGAGGATGAGAAATGTGGAGACGTGTTCTCCTGACACAGAGCAGCGTCCCGAGGCTGCTGCTGGAGTCAGCTCCGGGACCTGAAATCCTTGCTGTACCTTGGAGAAGGTGTGACCTCTTCAAGCTGCAGTTCCCTCATCTGTAAACTGCGAACTGTAATAGGATCTCCTTCTGAAGCTTCTCCTGAAGAGTAACCGAGGAAAGCCAGCATGATACCTAGCACATAGTCACTGCTTAATAAATGTTATCAGCTTACAGTGATTATGTTCATCATCTTATGGTAGATGTTAAATTTCTGCAACACAAAAGGGCCCCAAGAGGGCATTTTCTTATATTGAATCTTAAAAATATTGCTCTTAATTTTTGGCAACTATTATTACTTTTATAATAGAATATTTTGGATTGGGCTTTTAGACTCCATGAGATGGCATTCAAGTGGCAAGGGAACACCTCCTTTTGTGAGCTTAAGGCCCAGGCGTCTCACACCCTAATCTCCTGAATGAAAATATAGAGGTTGCTCAGGTCTCCCAAGAAGCAGGTCCCCATGTGTGTGGAGATGTGGGAGGAGCTAAAAAGACAAATTCCAGCTGATTTCATCTCTCAGGTCAAGTGTCACACAAGGAATTTAATAAACAGCACCAGCCTGCACGGTGACAAGCAGTTACAGCTTTTGATCTAAAACCTTCATAGATGTCTTCAGATGAACTGAACTTCATCCTTTTATGACAACCAGAAGGGAAAATGTAAGACCATATAATCTGCGATGCAGTGGAAATCAAACTTATTTTTGGCTACATCAGGTTGAACTTGACAGTGAAGTCATGTAGCCTGGCTAGAATAATTAGGCTGGTTTTACGAAGCCTCTTCATCGATTCCATTATTTTCACGCATAATCAAATTTTGATTTGATTTCCGGTATAATCTCCTATTTGACTTATCTTGGAGCACAGTCACAACAGTAGCAACTGTGATGACAGCGGTGACCACGATGATGGTGGCGAGGATGCGATAGGAGTACAGACCGCGTATCTGATCCAATCTCCTGAAAAGTCTCTGTAAGTCACTGAAGCTCCATCTACACGGCACATCTCTGCCCAGCCTTTTCTACCTGACTTTAGTGCGATAAACACCTGAGTTCCACATCCCCAGTCATTCCCCACTCCTGATAATTCATTCTGACTGCTTCTGCCAGTCACCTCTGAGAAACGCAAAGCTGATCACACGTTCATCTGGGCATGGGACTCTCCAAAGAACTCATGAGAGGCAGCGGGAGTTTCAGGAACTTCAGGATGAGAGAAGCAGAAGCCCAGTGGGTTTGGGGGATAGAAGCAAGAGATTGTTCTGAAAAAATCTGGACAGAGTTGGTCAGGAAGGGCCATGTTGGCATTTTGGCCTTGTTGAGGGGAAGAGAGAGACCAAAAGTCCAGAAGAAAGATGAAAATATCAACAGAAGTTCTAAGTGGTGGGACTCGGACTACTTTATACATTTTTCTTCATGTTCTTTAAAGTACTCTCGTTTTCTGCATGATCCTGTCTTCTCAGATGTTTCAACACAAGTTATTTTTACTTTGTAAGCAAAATAAATCCTGTGCGCTTTTTGCCACGCCACAAGGCAAAAGAAAATATGCGATTAATTGGGCGTCTCTGCACCTGATGCCTCCACAGAACCTGCATTTGTGGCACAATTAACTGTTTTCTAATGGGCTTCCCACGGTCTCTGGCTTTTGAGTGTCTTGCCTGTAGAAAAGAGTTTGAGCTAACTAGAGCCAGCTGTGTGCACCATCGACCAAACATAAATCAATTGGGGTAACAGTGTCGGTATTGCTCTGTGAAAGGTGGGGGTCATTGTGTATACTGCTGGAAGAAGTGATCATTGAAGTTGTAATCTGAGCCAATTGTTGGAAACTGAAAATTGCTGGAAAGGAACTGATCAAAAAAACTTTCAATTTTTTATGATTTTTTAAAATGTTAATCAGTTTTTAACATTGAAGTACAGTTGACTTACAATGTTGTGTTAATCACTGCTAGACAGGAAAGTGATTCAGTTATTTGCACACATATATTTGTTGCTGTTCAGTCACCACGTCATGTCCGACTCTTTGTGACCCCAAGACTGCAGCACGCCAGGCTACCCCTTCGTGACCACTGCCTTGTGGTGAAGTGGCTTGAATAACTCAATGAAGCTGTGAGCCATGCCATGCAGAGCCACCCAAGATGGACAGGTCATAGTGGAGACTTTTGACAAAACGTGATCCACTGGAGGAGCGAATGGCAAACCACTCCAGTATACTTGCCATAAGAACCCCATAAACAATATAAAAAGGCAAAATGATGCACGTATATACATTCTTTTTACTGTTCTTTGTCATTATGGTTTATCATAGTATATTGAATATAGTTCCCTGTGCTATGTACATAGTAGGACCTTGTTGTTTACCCAAAGAACTTTCCACTATTGAGCTACTGCTCTTAAGGACAAATATTTAAATAGTTGGGATTTTTAGCTCTGGGGAAACACTCTACTGAAGCTGGGACAGGAGGTGTAGTAGGAATTTGGATGTGGTTAGATATGGGACACACAGATCATTTTTCCAATTAGACTGTTTTATTACCTATGGCCATTTTCCCCTTTAAAAATTGCCTTTGCTTTCTGGAAAGGAAGCCAGCACAACCTGCTTGCATAGTCACTCTGTCTCTTGCTCTTGTAATTTTACACGGAAGTCCTCATTTCTTAGAGCTATTATACTTACTATCCAGCCCTGAGGCGTTTCAAGAGGACAGAGATAGATTTATTTCAAAAACAAAATGCTCCCTGTAAACTAGGAGGAAAACAGGAAGATCCAGATACGCAACGGCATTCACTGATCAACTGCATTTCCTGAAATTTCTCATAAGTGATTCTCTAGAAAATCTTCCAAAATTGTTAACCCTGGAAAGTAAGGGTTAACATGATGTATCAGTTTGTTAGAGCTGCCATAACAACATACCGCGACTGGGTGACTTAACAGAAATGTGTTTTCTCACAGTTGTGCATGTCCAGGAGGAAGGTTTCGGTGGGTCGGTTTCTCTGAGGTTTGTCCTTGGATGCAGATGGCACCTTTCTCCACACCCTCACGTGGCCTTTCTCTGCAGGAGCGTCCTGGCTCACCGTGTGTCCTGATCTCTTCTTATAAGGACAACCCTCAGCCTGGACGAGGGCCCACCCTAAGACCTCGTTTCAACTTATTTCTCTCTTTAAAGGTCCATCTCCAAACGAAGTTGCATTCAGGGAACCCCCTGGTGGTCCAGTGGTTAGGACTCCACAGACTCTCATTGGCAGGGCCCCAGTTCAATCCCTCAGTGGAGAACTAAGATCCTGCAAGCCCAAGGAGCACAGCCAAAAGAACCAAAAGGAAAAACCAAAATCCCAAAATGCAGTTTCAACCTGAGATGCCACAGTGACTGTACTGGGGGTTAGGACTTAAACATATAACTTTAGAAGGGGACACCACTCAGCTGAAAACATATCAACTGGAAAGAGCAGAGGGAAAACACAGTAAAGTACTAAAATATTGCTTGTCCTAGAATATCATAACAATGAAAATATGGCCCGTCAACTTTGAGCAGAAATGAACACGGACTTCTTTTCAAAAATGCCCCAAAGCCAAATGTTCTCTTGAAACAGATCATTGCCCTTCTCCTTGCAAAGGTGGGGGATGGATGGAATGGGAACTTGGGGTTAGCGGATGCAAGCTATTATACAGAGAATGGGTAAACAACAAGGTCTTACTGTAGAGAACAGGGAAATACATTCAGTATCCCATGATAAGCCATAATGGAAAAGAATATTTAAAAAAAAAGAATATTTTAAAAAAGAATGTGTGTGTGTGTATATGTATATATATATATATGTATGTATGTATGTATCTGAATCACTTTGTGGTACAGCAGTGATTGACACAACATTGTAAGTCAACTGTGCTTCAATTTTAAAAAAAGGAATGAGTCTACAACAATCTATACATTTCATTTTAGGGAAATGTGACAGGCAGCACATAAACATAAAAGCCTTGCCTGTTTAATTACATCAAGGGTAGGAGGGCTCTTAAGGAGATTCTTAAAAACATGCAAATAGAATAAATGAAAACCAGAGTAATCGACAACCTACATGTAACAGCAGGTCAAAAGTAAAGAAAATTAAACTGCCTCTAGATGCATTATAAGATCATATACAGTCACTAAATTGGAAGCATGGATTTTTTTTTCCTAATTTCCTGGCATAGGAGGCCAAAGAACTTTACTTTGGGCTTGTATGACACTCACTCCGCAGGAGGGGAGAGTGGTTCCCTCTTTGTGGCAGCAAAGTCTTGCTAAGCACAGACTCTGAGGACCCAGGGTGGGTCCCACTTGCCAGTGAGTGAGGGGCCTGGTGTTTCCCCACCAAGTCCCCAGGAGCCCTTGGTTACAGGTGACTCGCAGGTGGCAGCTCCCTGGCACCCCAACCTTCTATGTAAGTGCCAAGTGTGGAAGCCAGAGAAAACCCTCTGGTGAATGTCTGAAGGAGCTGCCAGGGGAATCTGCCCAGCGTAGATGGTGATGGCAGGACTCACGGAGACATGACTCTACAATGCAGCGTCTTGAGCACCACCCTCAGCATCACCCCAGCAGGAACTGGGGAACCAAGCACCATCATCATTCCCAGGACTGAGAGCTACACACACATGTGTCCTGCCAAGAGCTGGGTTTATTTTCTGTTTTCACGGGATGTCAGGACTGGGCACAGAGAGATGGGTGTGCAGTGGGGTTGACTGAGCCCAGGCACAGGCTCTGCTAACTGGTTGAATGAAAATGCTTGCTTCTTTCCTTTTGAACTTCATTTCTCCCTTGTGCCTAAGAAAAAATATCTTGCCTTATTCTACTCCATTTATTCTCAGGAGCCTTAATGTGCAACTTCACAGAATGAAAGGATACAGGCTAAATAAACATGTGGCTTTGCAGGTGGAGAGGCCTGGGCTCTGCTATGGTACATCAGCTGAGTGAGCCTGGGCACTCTGATCCTCAATCTCCTCCTTGGTATCAGAGGAACAGTGATATCTTCTCGGCAGGGCTGCTGTGAGAAGTAAGATGCCAATAGAACCGCTTCCTATGCCAAGTACATGATAACTGTAGTGGGGGAAAGGTGAAATTGTTTGCTGGGAGTGTCTTCTATTTTATATAAGTTTCTTTTATCTGTGACTTGTACACAGGGATTCCTCAGCCTATGTTTTAATATGAAGATGAAAGTCTTTGTCAGTGTCAGTTTCTGTCAGTCCTTTTTGGCTCCCCCCAAAGCTTCACTTCCAGGCAGCACTTTCCCGAGATTTCCTTCACATGTCATTCTCTTCTTGTCACTGCGGCTTGCTCCCCAGAGAATCAGGACGACTGTCAGTGAGGATGAAAAGCTCTGAGAGCAGACTGTCTTCCCGGTATCTCTCCTCCAGAAGAAATGGGGACAACCCTAAGGAAGCTGGATTTGTATAAATTAGCACCATTCTCCTCCCTATGAGCTACTTAATTTTTTAAATTTTATATGGGCATAGTTGATTTATATATACTTGGTTATAGTTGGTTTAGTATAGTTGGGCTTCCCTGGTGGCTCAGTCTTGAGGGATACACCTGGAATGCTGGAGACTTGCAGGGCATAAAGATTCGATCCCTGGGTTGGGAAGATCCCCTGGAGAAGGAAATGGCAACCCACTCCAGTATTCTTGCCTGGTAGATCCCATGGACAGAGGAGCCTGGTGGGCTACAGTCCATGGGGTCACAAGTCAGGCATGACTTAGGGACTAAATAACAACATGATTGGTTTACAGTGCTGTGTTAGTTTCAGATACAGCAAAGTGAATCAGGTATACATGTGCATCCACCATTAATTTTCAGATTCTTTCTCAAATAGGTCATCACAGACCTCTGAGTAGAGTTTCCTGTGCTATGCAATAAGTCCTTGTTGGTTATCTATGAGCCATTTTCCATGGAGGAGGAAATGGCAACCCACTGCAGTATTCTTGCCTGGAAAAAAATCCCATGGACAGAGAAGCCTGGAGGGTTACAGTCCATGGGGTTGAAAGGAGTTGGACAACACTGAGCGATGAGGCATGGGCCACTTTATATTAACATCTATTCAACAAGCGATGTCATTAGCTCAATAGCTGGTTTATTCTTCTTTAGACCAACAACCAGACTTTAGATTGCCTTTCATTTTGCAAACACTCCTCCGAGAGAAAAACAATAAATAAAATATAAAAAGAAATAGATTTTTGGTCTCAACCCCAGAGAAACCCACAATGTATTCATTTCAGGCTTAGTTTTTAAGGTCATATCTGGAAACGTCTCATCAGTTGAATGCTCATATGGCCACAGGCAAATATAGCAAATGAGCTGATTCTTTTTTGAAAATAGTGAGCAAAGTGCAGATCTGCCAGCCAAAGAAAGAGCACAGTTCACAAACTCGATCGACTCAGTTGCCATTAGTGACAAGTGTAAATGTTTTTCAGTGAACTTGGGGACAGTCTTGAAAATACATCTAATACATCCCTGTAATACATCCCTATAAAACCCAAACCTGTGCTCTCTCTAGACCAAATGATTGACAGATTTTGTTTTCATTATTCCCATGATCATGTCTCCTGGTGCTTTTGGGGCCCAGCTCTCCACATTACCCCAGTGTGCACGTAGATACACACACACACTTCTTACGTGATTCACACTAGCTTCTGGTCCTCTTCAAAGTGAAGATGTTAAGAGTCATGAAGACAATATGAAGACAGACAGATTTCCTTTCATTGTCGCTCAGCCATGAAACCTATGAAACACAGGGCTCCAAGTGGCCCCATGAGGACTCCGTGAGGTCTTCTGTCCTCAAGATCATAGTTTCCCTGGGTTGGAAGAAGAAGGTCTTGGACCTTGAGGAGTGGTCCCTGCTGGGCCCCTGTGACCCACTAATTCATTTGGTGCCTTTGGGACCATCCATAAAATGAATTTGGGCCAATGTGAGATATAGAACTCAAGTCTCCCGTTTCCCTAGACTGACTCATTTGCTTGAATTCTGTAAACGGTCAGGGAAGGCCTTTGCAAATGTGCAGCGAATGAGTTTGCCTCTAGGTCACTTTGGGTCCGCCCCAGCCAGCTTGATCCGTTAGTGGTGCCACTTTGGGATGCCGGCTGACAAGAGCTCTGAAAACAGACCTGGGGGGGGAGGGGGCGGTGGGGCTGGGGGGGAGGGTTGTGTTAGCTGCTCAGTCGTGTCCGACTCTTTGCGGCCCTGCGGACTGGAGCCAACCAGGCTCCTCTGTCCATGGAACTCTCCAGGAGAGAATACTGGAGTGGGTGGCCAGAGCAGAGCATAGTGTACAGGTGTCCACCTGCCTCTTGCCTGCACGGTGGCCCTTGACCACCCTGTGTTTATGCTGCCCCTCGAAGAAACAAGTACTGATCACCTCTCCCGACCAGGAAGGTGCATTGACATCAATCACTGTCTCGTCTCTCTACCGGGAAGCCAGGTCACACACAGCACAGAGCACGCTATCCAGAGTCCATTTGTGAAGGGGAAATGGGTTCCCTCATCATGTGTTGAGGGAATAAGAAGCTTTTTCGAATCACAGGTATCCTTTATTATCACTCTGCGGCTGTGCAGGAACCTTAAGTGCCTCCCGAGTCCTCAGAGAAACTTGCCTAGAGCCACGGATGCTTTCACAGGGGGTGATGTTTATGTTGCTCTGTTTCTTTGAAGATGGGGGCCAGTTTAGCAGAAGTTTACTGGTGTTCTATTAGGGACACATGGTTATATGGAGATGTGAGTGCAAGTCCCCAAGCCTGCAAGGATTTCAACATCTGAGAATCAATAAGCGAGCTCCGCTCTCGGGCATTTCCATTCCTGACATTCTATGAGTTCACGTATCTCTAGTAGCCTGAACATTTAATTAAGCAGAATTTTCCATTTGCCAACTGTGCCAGACAAATGAGAGGACTCACTGTGTGAGTCAATAAGAAAACCTACCCCAGACGGCCTTCCGCTAGCGGATGTCAGAGCAAGAATTACTGTGGGCAGTCAGGGAAGGACATCAAAAAGAACAAAGTGTACATAGCACACTTTGTATATCAGAGCCTTACAATTTGCCGACGTGCGCCTGAAAGTTAAACCTTCCATTACATAACTTTCTATCCCTTTCTTAAAAATGTTCTAGTCGCATTGGCATGTTTTATGATTTGCCTTGCTTCAGAGATAAGCACTTTGCAAACGACTCAAGTTCTCAGGTGTTTTTCTCATTGAAAAGGTTGTGGTTAGGGATGGACAAATTAGGAGACTGGGGTTGACCTATATAACACGACCAAGTATAAAACAGCTAACTAATGAGAACCTACTGGATAGCACAGGGAACTCTACTCAGGATTCTCGAATGACCCCTATGGGTACAGAATTTGAAAAATGATGGATGCTTATATATGTATAACTGAGTCACTCTGTGGTACACCAGAAACTAACACAACTCAGTCAATCAGCTACACCCCGGTATGAAATAAGAATTAAAAAATTAGATCAATAAAGGTGGAGGTTAGAAGAGTGACTGAGCAAAGAAGCTGTTTAGGTAGAACATTAAGAGAAGGTGGGATGTGCCTCAGATAACAGCTCATTTCCCAAACCATCCAGCCCTAAAATAGGTCACTCTCCATACACGTAAACGTGTGTGAGGGTTCAGAAATTATGGAGCTTGCTGGGCTCAACCCTGAGTGTGTACTGGGGCCTTTTTCTGGACAGCCAGCTGTGAGCTTCAGGCAGCTCTTTCCACTCCCTGGCATCACGCCCTGTTGGTCCAGTGGGTCACACATCCCTATAAGCTGAAGAGAAGGGTATTTCTTTTCCATTCTGGCCCCAAAGGAGCCCAGGAGCCTGTTATTGTTTGAAAAAAAAAAGAATTAATTTTCTTCTCCAATGGCCTATATCCTCCAACCCATGACAATTTTAAAAGGTGATTTTTTTTTAAAGCACTTGCACTTACAATGTTAACTGGAAATGTACAGGCAGGGAACGGGATTCACCTAGGATGCTCTCTTAATTCCATGTACAAGGAGAATTACATACTAAAATGTGGAGCTCAAACTTGGCCACATCTGGACGAGACCAGGACCGCACGTCAAGACTCTGCAGACAATTTGCCTGGTGAGGCGCTTTCACTAGATTAATGTAATTGCTCAGTAGGAAAATATGCTCCTATTTGTAAGAACCTAATGATTAAATTTTATCAATTCTTTATACCACTTATGGCAGTTCTTTATATTCTTTTATAATTGATGCTTTCAAACTGTGGTGCTGGAGGAGACTCTTGAGAGTCCCTTGGACTTCAAGGAGATCAAACCAGCCCATCTGAAAGGAAATCAACCTTGAATATTCATTGGAAGGACTGATGCTGAAGCTCCAGTACTTTGGCCACCTGAGGCAAAGAGCTGACTCATTGGAAAAGACTCTGGTGCTGGAAAGATTGAAGGGAAAAGAAGAAGGGGACGACAGAGGATGAGATGGTTAGATGGCATCACTGGTTCAATGGACATGAATTTGAGCATATCCTGAGAGACAATGGAGGACAGAGGAGCCTGGCGTGCTGCAGTCTATGGGGTTGCAAAGAGTCGGACACGACTTAGCAACTGAACGTCATCAACAGGAACAACGACAAGAACAAAAGAATATCTGGAAAAAGCAACCTGAAATGGATTACGTGACCTGTGAAAGCTTCTCTAAAATGAATGTGACACGCACACAAATAAATATAATGAATTAATTGAATATTTTAAAAGGTGATCTTAGCAATGATCTTATTCTTCAGGGGAAGGTAGTGTATTCAGCTAGGCATCTTTCCGTGGTAATACTTACAGAGATATATTATAAGGTTGTCCTCCAGGGGGTGTTAGTCTTCAGCAAAGCCCCAGTGCTGCTGAAAGGCATTCGAATCCAGTTAGCACAGACAGGCAGACAATCTGGCTTCCTTCTCTCTGGGAAGCAGGCGTTCTAGGTCCTATACCCTGAATTTCACATCTCAGGAGCTGTATGAACAGGACAGGACCCATAGGGCTTTCCATGGGCAGAGATGTGATTCTTGAAGGCCCCCAAATACTCTCAAACGAGTTGGAGAAGGCCATGTGAGTCAAAACAGCAAAGGATCCCTCCTTCCTACTTAACCCACAAAGGGCTATTTTTGCTGTTCTTTCTTAATTAAACCGTTGCTTGGGAATCTGCAAACCTCTAGGCCTCAGGAGCCAGCAACTTGAAGTAGTCAAGTCCACAACTGCAAAGCATATAGCAGGACGGCTGTGAGGTCCACAGGTGACCGGGTGTCAACATCTGCAATACTGACAGGCTCTGGGATCCAGAATTAATTAGTTAAGCTCCCACATCTCTGATTCCTCATTCACAAAAGACTACATCCTAGGGCTATGGGAGGATTAACCAGGACAACCCAGAGGAAGTGTCTGGTGTGCAGGAAGGGTCCCATAAACACTATTAGTTGCTTTTATTCCAGAGTCTGGGTCCAGTCCTCGTGATGTGGCCTCAGCCGGTCTCTCGCTTCCCCCTAGGCAGACCCTTTCATCCCGCCCACCCCCCTACACACTTATCCCCAGTCTTCCCTCTGCTTCCTCACCTGCCTCACCGTCTGAGATCTCACCCAGGTCTCTGACGTTTAACTGCAGCTGAAACCATAGAGACGCAATTCCCTCCTCTAAGAACCAGATGAGGTTTCTCCTATCTCTGAACAATATCAGGGACACAACGTCTTGATGCAAAGGTGTGTGTGTCTGTCAAATGTGTGTGTGTCTGTCAAATGTGTGGAACTGGACGTTTAACACAGGTGCATTTTTTTTTTTAACACTAAGTTGTACCTCTATCAACCAACCCAGTCAGAACATAATGAGAAGACCTCAGTCTCTGGGGACAGGGAGGCTTGGCTCAAGCTCTGATGCTTTCTCCTTGGCAGGACACTGGGCCTCTCTCACACACAGCTTCCTCCTCTGCAAATGGGGTGGCTGTCACTTTCTCCTCTAGGAGTGAGGGTTTAGACATATAGTGTACATGCGTGCTCATCTGCTTCAGTTGTGTCCAGCTCTTTGCAACCCCATGGACTGTAACCTGCCGGGCTCCTCTGTCCATGGGATTCTCCAGGCAAGAGTACTGAAGTGGGTTGCCATACCCTGCTCCAGGGGATCTTCCCCACCCAGGGATCAAACCCTCATCTCCTGGGTCTCCTGTATTACAGGTGGATTCTTTACCTCTAAGCCACCAGGGAAGCCCTAGAGCCTAAAATAACAGCAGGCAAATGCTTTGTACCAGGCTTGCAAGTTGATGTTTACATGATTACTAGGACCTTCATTTTTGGCATGGACATTTCTATGTTGGTCAGAGACCTCTGTTTACCACAAGGTAGACTTGAGGACAGAATATGTGTGGGCTTTTTCTTTCCCGTGTCTAGCAGAGAGTAGACATGGGTGTGTTTAGCAAAACACCTGACTTTTAGGTACCAAACATTTAGAAGCATCAGAACTTAAGGCTCTGCAGGATGTCATGCGACATGCTATCACGAGGGCTTGCTAAGCCTGCCTCGTTTGAAGTCTGGCAGACACTTTACTCGGCTGATAACTCAGCTATGGCTCCCCAGTGTACAGCAGAGCTTAATAACACATCTCTCCTTGGGATGCCTCTTTAGGTTCACACGGGTTGTCTGTTTTTCTCTTTAAGGCAATGGAATGACCGTAGAGTTTTCTGGACCAATAAGTCACTCTCTTTTTCATGATTCAAAGTTAGGCTTTTATTTGGTTTCAAATTAAAAAAATAAATTTCGTTATTAAATAGTGAGATGGATCTAACTGAGGTTCAGAGAAGTAGCCGACTCAGGAATATACCGCCAGGGGCACAATTCAGGGGTGGATCGCCTAAAACGAAAATGAGTTGTTAGGTTGTCATGTTTGTTCAAAGTTCGACAGTGGCATCATTCAAAGGAGACGGACGGAGATACAAAGTTTCAAATGCTTACAATGGATGAGAGAAGTAAACCGGCTTATTCTACCGCACTCCCAAACGGGTTTCCCTTCCGACGCCGGGCGGCTCGGACGCTACACCACGGTGCTGACGTCGTCGGGCTCGTCGGCCTTCTTCTGCCTGCTCGGCAGGGACTTCAAGTACTCGAGGTGTCTCCGCGCGTCCTCCTGGTTTTGCCTCACGTAGTACACCACGTAGGAGATCACCATGGTGAACCAGCCGAACATGGTGACCAGCATGGCGTAGTCCGTCGTCTTTTTGGGGAGGTTGCAAAGGTCGGCGTCGTTGGCGGCGTTGAGGAACGGCCGCCCCGCGTGCTCGTCCAGCACGGAGGTCTTGCAGACCACGCTGTGGGCCGTCTCGTGGTTGGAGGCCATGCTGCGCAGGACCTGTTGGAGCGTGCAGTCGCAGTGCCAGGGGTTGTTGGCGATCCTGGCCCTGGCCTTCAGGTTGCTGAAGGCGTTTTTGTGCACGCTCTGGATCCGGTTGTCAGACAAGTCCAGGGTCTGCAGAGTTTCCGCCACTCCCTTGAAGGCGTGCTCGTCGATGAACTCGATGCCATTTTTGGACAGGTTGAGGACTCTTAGCTGATGCAGGTCCTTAAAAATCTCGTTGGGGATGGATGTGATCTGATTGGAGTCCAGGTACAAGAGGACCGTTTCAGGCGGGAGATCTCTAGGTATTTCCTTGAGATTCGCGTTGCTACAGGTGACATTCAGACCCCCAGAGGAAGAACAGAGACAGCCCTTGGGACACATGCTGGCGGAATGGAAGCACAGTATCATAAGGACAAAGCTCTGGAGGAGGAGACACATGGAGAGGGACCGCGTCAACCACAGGTGCACCAGATTCATGCTGGAATGGCAGCATAATCGCAGCCCAGGCCGCATCTGCTCCGGTCCCGGCCCGCCCACACCGTCGGCCCCCTTCCGGCGCGGTCCAGAGGGCTGCTACTCACACACGCGTCTCTTCATCCCGCCGGTCCTTGCGTGGGCACCTAAAGGGGAGAAGCAGATGCAATGAGCTCTTTTGCAAACGCAGGGGGTGGGGTGGGGGGCTGCATCGCAATGAAACAGGCATCTGGCATTTTATGTGGGCAGGAGAGCTTGTTACGCAGGTAATTTCCATCAGCACCACTGGGAGTTATCTGTGCAGTTGGAGTCTCTGCTCAAATCCCAGGTGCTGGGGGAGCGGAAGGTCAAAAAACGACATTTCCAAGTGACGACGCCTTGGTTCCTGGTGCGGAATCTGAGCAAACGGTCCAGACTCCTCTCCTGTCCACTGGCCTTCACCCCATCCCGCGCCCTTCCTAAAGTCGACAGCAACCAGACGGAGTCACCCCTCTCCCTCCTCCTGCAAGAGGCATCAGTGTGACCGAGCCCTTCACGCGGGCGGCAACGAGAAATCACCCCGATACTGTACAGTTGATGACCGTAGATAACAACGGCTTTCGTGGCTTTTGAATGGCTGTCCAATTTGGAGTATTTTCCCTAAAGAAACCCCTTACTTGAATTATGAATGGGATGAATGGGTACATCCCAACCTTCCCAACACAGTGTTTCCAGGGACCTCCAGCCTGGAATTGCCAAAGGAGCTGCCTCCCTCGGGACCTCTGGGGACTACACCCCACTCGGAAGGATGTCCTTACCTGAATTTCCAAAGGATTCTCTTTGTTTTCTAAACAATGTAGCCCTTCTCCAATTGATCTTTGAATATGACACACAGCTCCAAATCTTTTTTTTTTAGTATAAAAAGAGTTTTAAGAAATACTAGCCTCTTATATGTAAGTCAAATCATTAAACTCTGCACCTTAAAATTACACAGTGCTGTATAAAATTATGTCAGTAAAGCTGGGGGTGGGGGGTGGGGACCGACATAATTAGCAGCCAAAGAAAAGCAACTGTAATGAGCTATGGATATTTTTCTTCTATCAATATAATTTTTAAACATACCATCTGTATGCCCATAAGAACAGAATAATACGGCATCCTCATTAACACATATTTTGAGAATATGTTTTGGAAAGAAATTTGGCAATATCTATTGAGAACATTAAATTTTACATATAGATGTGTGTGTGTATATATATATATATCTTTTGATATTGTAATTTTCTTTCAAGTAATCTATTCTAGGGAAATGTTCTAAAATAAAACAAAAATGTAATGTCCCCCCCAAAAAGAAATACTAGCCTCTAAGTCTTCCTCAATACCCTATTCTTTTCTTATGTGTGTGTGTGGATATATATATATATAAGCATTTATATATATATATAAAATCATATTTATTTGTGGATATATATATATATTTAAGCATTTATATATATAAAATCATATTTATTTGTGGATATATATATATATATAAGCATTTATATATATAAAATCATATTTATTTGCTTTGTCACTCAGTCATGTCCAACTCTTTGTGACCCCATGGACTGTAGCCCACCAGGCTGCTCTGTCCATGGGATTTTTCCGGCAAGAATACTGGAGTGGGTTGCCATTTCCTTCTCCAGGGGATCTCTCTGACCCAGGGATCGAACCCATGTCTCCCGTGTCTCCTGCACTGGCAGGCAGATTCTTCACTGCTGAGCTACCGAGGAAGCATTATATATATGTATATATATGTATATAAAATATGTACATATCCCCTGGAGAAGGGAAAGGCTACCCACTCCAGTATTCTGGCCTAGAGAATTCTGTGGACTGTATAGTCCATGGGGTTGCAAAGAGTCGGACATGACTGAGTGCCTTTCACCTTTCACACACACACACACACACACACACACACATATATACACACACACATATATATATATATTTCCTGTTGAGCTGTGGTTGGAAAAAGGTCTAAGAAATTACAAAGCTTTAGTGATATGAGCAAGGTTATGAACTTACACCAAAATAGAGATGTGAATAAGTTTACACTTGAAACCGCTCTCCTGTGTAAAGAGGACAGGCACTCTCGCAGACGGGGGAAGTGGCCCTCAGGCAGACTCTGTACCTTGCCCACGGTCACAGAGCTCATAAGTGGTATAGACAGCAGTCAAGCCAAAGCCTTTGTTCTGACTGGTGAGTCTCACAGTTCTTCTCACTCCCCCTACAGCTCTTCCCCGATTCCATCTGCTCCATGGGGACAAACAAAATCCAAGGACTGCTGCAGCGCCTGATGCTGCTACGTGGCGGCTCAGTCCCACGCAGAGGACCCCGTGAGCCCCGGGGAGGGGGCTCCCTGCCCTGTGGAGGAACCCGTGCCTGACTTCAGAGGATTCTCTCTCAGGATCTAAGGAACCAAGAGAAGTTTCATCCCTCTTGCAGCCGTGAGCAACAAAAGACTCTGCAAACTTGTCTTTTCTAAAGATCCCAGATGGATAAATAGAGAGGGAAATGACTCCAAATGTTACCAAACTCACAGAAAAGAAGATTAATGTGAGCTGAAAACATAACGAACTGGGTTGTTCATCATGGGGAAAAAAATCAGATTAGCAACAACAGAATGAAATGAATGTGCTTTTGGAATCTCGAGTCCCTCAAATGCCAGAGAGGCTGGAGCTGAACCCCGAGGCTGACTAAGCCATCCGTCAACAGCTCGTTTCATCTGCAGTGTAGGTCCACCTGCCTCCCATGTTTTCTTTCCTGCAAACCTTCATCTCGGGGCATTTGGGGACTGTAGTAATTGCTTAGATGGGGGAGAAAAGACATAAAAGGAAGGTACCGGAGGCAACATCAGAGAAGGAGCAGGGTGGCAGAGGACAAGGCACAGGCTGCTGGACAGAGGAGAGGAGATGGAGAGATGAGTGTGAACACAGGAATTAGAGTTTCCTGTCCTCAAGCAATTCAACTCAATTCCACCAATTGAGTTTGTGCCACCTCCACCTGCCTAAATCCTGTGAAACGGTGCAAAGCCTCCTCTGGAGGACACTCACATCTCTCCAGAGACCAAGTCCATCTTGAAAAAAGTGTTCTCTAATTTAGACTATGGGCTTCCCAGTTGGCGGTAAACAACCCGCCAGCCAAGGCAGGAGACTCGGGTTTGATCCCCGGGTCGGGAAGATCTCCTGGAGAAGGAAATGGCAACCCGCTCCAATATTCTTGCCTGGGCTACAGTCCATGTGGCTGCAAAAGAGTCAGACATGACTTCGGTGACTCAACAACAACAATAATTTCGACTCTAAGCCCTGTGAGGGCAGGGACTTGTTTCCGCCTCATGTAGACATAATAACAAGCAATTAAGAAGTAAACAGTGAACTGAGTTTGTATTTCAGCTTTCATCCTTACGAGCGCTGTGCTCGTGGGCAAGTTATCACCCTCTCCAAATCTCACTTCCCTTCTCCTCATATAAAGATTATAAAAGCATCTGATGACAATGTTGACATGAGAATTGTATTAGATAATCCATGCCAAGCATTTAGCACAATGCATAGTAGATAGCAAGTGCTCAACACTTGTTAGCTATAGTTATTATTACTATTATTCCAGAAGCATTTCCAACTCCTAGCACAGTGCTACATAAATATCTATCATTGTATGAATGAATCTGAAATATTCAGCAATCTAGCTGTGCTTTTTCTTCCCTACAGTAATTATTTTCATTATTTTGACACATAAACATCGGCTCGTCAAATGTCTGTTGGTATTACATGTCAAAACAGTAGCCTCTGGCAAAATCACAAGTGTAGACTCCTCCTGGAAGAACAGAACTTTTTCTCAGCACACATCTCTAGACTTAGTCATTGTTTCTCCAGAAAGGTCAGTCCAGTGGTCACGCTCACAGACAAGAGATGGTTAGGATGAATCTTCTCAATATCAGAGTGCAGTTTGTCTTGAGATGAAATCCTTCATGCCCTAAATGGTCCACCATACACAAGATGGAACGCCTGTCGGGAGTATAAATCCTGCATATTCCTTGCATTCAAAGATGTTGGACTCAAAACTATTTCATGTTCTCTCTGTGATTCACAAAAAGGGGATGGAATCTTCTGGGGTTGGCTAAATCATGTTGCTGCAACAGCCTCTAGAGCCATCACCCTCACCCAGGACTTTGAAGTGACAAAAGACGCAGAATGTAGAGACGTCCGAAGACGCCGCATCAAGGTTACCTCCAGCAGGGAAGACAGAACTGTCTCTCTGCTCTGTCGTGCTGATTGACTGTTTTCCAAAGGGGTTATCAGCTTGGCATCGCCTGCAAGTACTGGTTAGCTAAACAGCGATTCCCGGGAAGGGAAGCCATGGGGAGCTGTGTCTCTCAGAGTAACAACCGGGTATTCTGCAGACACCAGGGCTTCTCCCTCCACCAGAGGGCAGAGCTAAGGAGGCGCCTAAATGCCCTCCTGTTCTGACCCGGACAGGTCTAACCACAAACTCAGAGGAGCAAACAAGCCACCCTTCTGCGGGGGGGAGGGGGGAGAAGGAATGCCTCCTTGCTAACTTCAGAATGAGTGAGTGGAACATAAAGGAGCCCTGGGGTCACCTTGGTGGGGTGACAGGGCACAGTGGCACCCCACCTGCCCTCTCGGGAAGGAAGATGACCCAGCAAGGGGACAGCCCAGATGAAACAGCATTGCTTCTACCTCCTAAATTCCCCTTCGCATTTCTCAACTCATTACTTCTGCCCTATCGTCACCCCCTCACTCCCTTCCAATGCGTCTGGGGCCACAAGGAAGCTACAGGATTTCTGGGTGTGCTGTCAGGTCTGAGCTGTGCCCCCAAAGAGGACCGTTTTACCCCTAGACCTGAGCCTTGCGCCCATGTCCCTGTCACACAAGTCTCCTTTATCCCCTTCGGCCGCACCTCTGGGCATGCAGAACGCCCCCGACCAGGGCTCGAACTTGTGCCCCCTGCAGTGGGAGTGCAGTCTTAACCACTGGACAGTCAGGGAAGTCCCCTGTCACACAAGTTTCTGAGCTGCAGTGATTAATGCTGGAATCGGGTGGCACTCCTCAAATACTGCTTCCAGAAAGAAAAGGAAAAAAGGAATCAGCAGCCTAGTAAGTAAGAAGGCAGTTCTTTCAGTGGCTGATTAAACACTCTGTCTTGCATGGAAGCAACCTAAGTGTCCATCGACAGAGGAATAGATAAGGATGTGATACATACATAAAATGGAATATTAGTGTTTTTAGTGTTAGCTGCTCAGTCGTGTCCAGCTCTTTGACCCCGTGGACTGCACCCCGCCAGGCTCCTCTGTCCATGGGATTTTCCAGGCAAGGATACTGGAATGGTTTGCCACTTCCATCTCCAAGGGGTCTTCCTGACCCAGGGATTGAACCTGGGGCTCCTGCATTGCAGGTGGATTCTCTACTGACTGAGCTAGCAGGGAAGCCCCTACAACAGTATATTAACCAGCCATTAAAAAGAATGAGATAATGCC
The DNA here is from genome assembly GCA_020226075.1 of Hydropotes inermis. NCBI lineage: Eukaryota > Metazoa > Chordata > Mammalia > Artiodactyla > Cervidae > Hydropotes > Hydropotes inermis. The sequence goes on along the minus strand of CM035300.1, from coordinate 5,882,838 downwards.
ACTCGCAGCAATATGGATGGACTTAAAGATTGACATACTGGGTGAAGTTAAGCCAGAGAAGGAGACATCCCTTATGTGTGGAATCTGAAAAGAAATGATACAAATGGACTTACTTACCAAACAGAAACAGACTCACAGACTCAGAGAAGGAACTTATGGTTGCTGGGGAAAAGGATGGGGGAAAGGGGTAATCAGGGAGTTTGAGATGGAAAGTACACGCTGCTGTATTTAAGGCGGAGAACCAACAAGGACCTGCTGTATAGACAGGGAACTCTGCACAATGCCATGTGGCAGCCTGGATGGGAGGGGAGTTTGGGGGAGAATGGATGCATGTAAATGGATGGCTGAGTCCCTCCACTGTTCATCTGGAGCTATCATAGTGTTGTTAATTGGCTATACCCCAATATGGCAGCCTGGATGGGAGGTGAGTTTGGGGGAGAGTGGATACATGTGTATGTATGGCAGAGTCTCTTTGCTGCTCACCTGAAACTACCACAATATTGTTAATTGGCTAAATCCCAATATAAAATAAAGATCTAAAAAAAAGCCAAAAAACAAACAAACAAAAAAACAGGGATCTGTATAACCTTTCCCTTTTCTTTAACTTTTCCCTTTTCTTTACTTTCCCTTTTCTTTAACTCCCTGAAGCACCCCAACTTAGACAAAAATATAGCTCTGCTTTGGTGTAACTTAATTATCTAAGTTTAAATACAGGCTATCACGTATTTGTGACCTTGGTCAAACCTTTCTTTGCATTTAAATTCTTTGTCCAAAATTCTGGCATAATAGGGGACTTCTCTGGTGGTCCAGTGGTTAGGAAATTACATACTGATTTCTTTATTTGCTCAAGTTTTCTGTCAACTAAGTTGTCGCTCAGTCTAATGTCCAAACACATGTCTGGTGTACATTGTTATATGTGTGGACCCTCTGTAAGTGGCTGGGCTTTTGTGCACTTTCTGTATAGAATACATTAGTGTAGTATCTTTATTTCAAGTCCAGAATGTTACGAAGCAAGTGAAAAAGCAGTGGCGATGTAGCTGGTACTAGTGTACTTTACAAGGTACTGTCCTGTAAGATTAGAAATGTTTCTTTATTTTTATTTTTTTATGTATTATTTGTGTAAAAATTATTTTAAACCCATTATAGAATAGTACTATACAGTTGATTGCATTAGTCGGGTATGTAGGCTAAATTTGATGGACTCATGAACAAACTGGACTTAGGAACACGCTCTTGGAAAGGAACTCATTCACTTGCAAGGGACTTACTGTATATCCTGGCCCCTCCATTTCCTCTCCAGAGCACTTCCTTGGAGCTACTGAGAGGCTGTCTCTCTCGGGCTATAGTCCTCAGTAAGGTCCCGGAACAAAGCTTATCTGGAAACTTTTAGATTGTTTGTTTGTTTTTTTCCATTCAGCACTAACTAACAAATAAACAACACTTTGTTTTTTGAACCTAGCATCTCTCTCTCTGGGTGCTAAATAAAGAATAAAGATAAGGTTATGTCTTCCCTGACATCTGTATTCATTATTCATCATGCTGCAAGGTTATAGGAAGGCTGAGTGGGGACCCATCTCTCAGTTTCTTTCTGCTTCTCTGTTCTCATTATTTCCCACTAAGTGCCTAAGGCATTGACAACAGCGAAAGCTCTGCAAACTCTTAACACACAATCTATACAAATGTAGGCTCCCAAAGATACTCCAAGGTCCAGAGGCAACTTGAAAACTGCTTTTAGAAAGCATTTTCCATGCCGAATTCAGTTGCATTCCTGACTGGGATGGATGACTGTAACCACTAAAAAAAAAAAAAACACTTATCATAGTCAATGACTTGGTGGGGAAAGTATAGGATTCAGATCTAAACTCAAGGAAATGAAAACACTAATTTCAATAGACACAGTACCTCAGTGTTTGCCACCTTATTTACAATAGCCAAGATATGCAAACAACCTAAATGTCCATTAACACTTGAATAAAGAATGGATAAAGAAAATGTGGCATATGTGTAGATAATGAAATACTATCAGCCATAAAAAAATGAAATCTTGCCTTTTCCAAAACATAGATGGACCTGGAAGATATGCTTAGTGAAGTAAGTCAGAGAAAGACAAATTCTGTATATTTTCACCTATATGTGGAATCCAAAATATGTAGAAACAAGCAAATGTGTACAATAAAACAGAAACAGTGTCACAGATACAGAAGACAAACTCGAGGTTAACAGAGGGAAGAGGCATGGGAAAAGAGGAAAATAGGGAAAGAGGATTAAGAGGTAACAAACTACTAAGTATTAAAAAAACAAGATGCAAGGATGAACTGCACAGCAGAGGGAATGCAGCCAATGTTTTATAACTTTAAATGGAATATAATCTATAAAAGTACAGAATCATTACAGTGTACACCTGAAACTAATATAATACTGCAAGTCAACTAAATGTAACTATAAGTGATGATGGAAGTTAACTAGACTTATTGTAGCAATTTTTTTGCAATATATACAAATATTGAATCAACATTGTATACTTGAAACTAATATACCATTACATATAATTACATTTAATAAAATATGTCAAATAAATATTAAGTGAAAATTTATATATATGATCCCCTCTATGTAAAACAAAAGAGAACAATCTACACAGACACACACACACAGAGACACACACACACATTTGTGTAATTAAAACATTATGGAAGAGCATATAAAAAATGGATAATAGTCTTATCTTTAAAGCATGGTTCTAGAGCAGATGGTATGGAGAATTTTGACTTTTTATCATATAATCTCTGCTATTACAATTTTTGCCATGAACACAATCATAGGATTAATTAGGTAAGAAAAAAGGGATTGGTCTGTAGGTACTGATTGACAAGCTATTTTCTGTTAGGAGTTACATAAAGTACAAAAGTATGCAAGACATGGTGTCTCTTCTGACCAGCTGAGTTACCCTAAAAAGTCGCTTAAACTTTCTTAAGGGTACAGATAAGGGTACAGCACACCATAAGCCTGAGGTTAGATAAAACCAGGGTCAACTCTCAGTTTGGGTACCAGCTGGGGGATCTTGGGAAAACGAAGCAACTGTTTGGAGGCTAAGGTTTCTCAGCCATAAACAAGAATAACACCTATTTCATAGGCTTCATGTATGGTTGTAATTGTGCCGCTCTCATAGCAGTTGCCAGAGAAGGCAATAGCACCACACTCCAGCACTCTTGCCTGGACAGTCCCGTGGACGGAGAAGCCTGGTAGGCTGCAGTCCATGGGGTCGCTGAGTCGGACATGTCTGAGTGACTTCACTTTCACTTTTCACTTTTATGCATTGGAGAAGGAAATGGCACCTCACTCCAGTGTTCTTGCCTGGAGAATCCCAGGGATGGGAGAGCCTGGTGGGCTGTGTCTATGGGGTCGCACAGAGTCGGACACGACTGAAATGACTTAGCAGCAGCAGCAGCAGCATAGCAGATGCCTGACAAAATATTACTGACCCTGAACACACCTTCAGAGGCATCATAGTCACGTTCAGATTTCCTAAGGTTTCTGTGGAATACCGTCTGCAAGTTGCAGCCACGTAAGTCTGAGAAATGCTCTCTTTGAGAGTTATAATGGTCATCAGCCTATTTAGATTCTGAGAAATGGCAGCAAAGGAACCTATTAACTCAGAATTACCCAAACATAGTTGGCCCCCCTGTCAAAGGCCTCTGGTGCCCTGTAATTTTTATAGCATGACCATCCATGGAATATGATACTTGGTAAGTTCAGCTCTAACTAAAGAATATTTAATATTATCTCTACTATTTCTCCTCTTACTTCATCCAAATATTCTGAAGGAAAATGAGGTGACATGTTTTGCAAATGAGAATTCAATTTGCCACTTGATCCTTCTCAGGCCAAACAATATTACCATACAGAAATAATCACCACCAACAATTAATAACATTCATTGCAGGTAGAGATGAAAAAAATGACTCATCTATAGTTATCACAAAGGATCATTTTGTTTAATGAAGGAAATATCATGATTAAAACTTACATGCCCATAAATAAATTGCAACAAATGGGATATTACTATGTTTCAGTTTTAGGCTCTCCGATTTCCTCATCCTGCCTCAGGCACCACTTTTATTTTTTAAAGAATCATTAATAACATGATAAAGGCTTTGAAGACCTTGCGCATGTGTGCTCAGTGGTGTCTGATTCTGTGTGACCTCGTGGACTGTAGCCTGTCAGGCTCCTCTGTCCACGAGATTTCCCAGGTAAGCATACTGCTTTCCCAGGAGAGCTTCCCAAAGCAAGGATGGAACCTGCATCTCCTGCGTCAACAGGCGGGTTATTTACCACTAGTGTCAGCTGGGAAGACCCTTGAAAACCTTAGAGAGTGGTAACTCCAAGAGAAGGCTTTGGAGTTAGCCATGTCTAAGCTTCTAAAGACGCTAGCCATGTCTAAGCTTCTAAAGACGCTTGCTCCTTGGAAGGAAAGTTGTGACCAACCTAGATAGCATATTAAAAAGCAGAGACATTACTTTGCCAACAAAGGTCTGTCTCATCAAGGCTATGGTTTTTCCAGTGGTCATGTATGGATGTGAGAGTTGGGCTATGAAGAAAGCTGAGCACTGAAAAATTGATGCTTTTGAACTGTGGTATTGGAGAAGACTCTCAAGAGTCTTCTCC
>CM035300.1:5841934-5861060 GCA_020226075.1 Hydropotes inermis | reverse complement strand
GAAGGCCAGAGGGAACACTGGAGCCACTGCAAATATTCCAGTGTGTGTGGGTGGAATGGACTGATGTCGACTGGGCAAAATCTGGGTTCTGAATTCCACAGGACTATCAAGTTTACTCTGGACTATTAAATATGTTTACAGAAGGTCAGTAAGAAAGATGGGGCAAAGGACTGGAAATTGTCAGAAAAGAGACACAGAAGTGTAAACAGAGACCCAGCTCATGTCAAGCTCAAGGCCAAGACAGCATCAAGATTTTCCACCAGCAAGGCCCAATTTCTGACCTTGGCTGGTCCTTTAAGTGCCGTGTAGACTGACTCTCTGACTTGATGCCATGGCAACCAGCTTGACTCACCAGTTCCATGCAATCTGCTTTCACCTTTGGCTCCTTGGCCACTATCACAAAATGCAAAACTTCACAGAGAGGGCTGGAACTTTTTTATTTTTTAAATGAAGGATAATTGCTTTACAGAAATTTGTTGTTTTCTGTTAAACCTCAACATGAATCAGCCATAGGTATACAAGTATCAAAACTTTATTTTTTAAAGGGTGGGAAGAGGGAGGCTTCCAAAGGAATTGTTCATCCATGATGCTACTGAATAAGTGAGGCAAACTGTCTAAACTGGCTGATTCACCAGCAGAAGTGGGATGAGATGCACCAGGTAAAAGGAGCCTGAGGAAACACTGAGAGGTTGGAGCCATGTAGTCGGAGGACCAGCCTCCGTCAGACTTCACCATGACTGAGACCCCAAAGAGCCCGCACCGAGACATGTCTGGCAAGCTGTCCTGGAGATAAGAACAGAGGTTTATTCCTCAGGAATTCTGTTTGCAGGTATTTCAGGAAAAGTGGGCATCCCAGCTCTGTAAAATAAGCAGGAAAGTGGAAAAGAAACTGCCTGCTAGACAGGAGATGTAGGTTCAATCCCTGGGTTCGGGAAGATCCCCTGGAGAAGGAAGTGGCAACCCACTCCAGTATTCTTGCCTGGAGAATCCCATGGACAGAGGAGCCTGGCCTGTCCCACAGACAGACTGTAGCCTGGGCTACAGTCCATGGGGCCACAAAAGAGTCAGACACGACTTAGAGGCCAAACAGCTGCAGAAGCACCAAAGGAATCCTGAGTGACTTCTCTCTTGGCCCAGAAGAACTGATGACCACTGGGCTGGACAGGTTAGTAGAAGCGACCAAGAATCTTTCCAGCGAGTCCCTTGGACTGCGAGAAGATCTAACCAGTCAGTTCTGAAGGAAATCAGTCCTGAATATTCATTGGAAGGCCTGATGCTGAAGCTCCAAAACTCTGGCCCCTTGATGTGGAAAGCCAATGTTTGCCATGCCCCTATTATAGGTGCGACCTGACCTGCTGTCCCCTTCATACATGGGTCGAGGGAGACCTCATAACCTCATGAGTTCCCCGCTCCTAGACCTTGAACTTTCTGAACCTCCTCCCATGCTCCAAAGGGGCAGCTGACTCCTCAGCACGCCTTGGAACTCAGCATGACTAGAATATAAAAGATCTGAGAATTGCCTGTCCAGGTTTAACTGTTATGGTGTGTGTGTGTGTGTGTAAATATATATATATATATATATATATATATATATATATATATAAAATTCAACTGGAATTGTTTTAGCCTGCCATTTTTAATGCATGCAGCAGAATGCTCGTGTAGAGAAACACAGCGTGCCGATTAGGTAACCTGAGATCTTGCATCGTTTGAGGTAAACACAAAGGCAAAGCGAAACAGGAAATAATTGACGAAGAAGGAGTAGACCCACCCAAGGGGGACAGTGACGCTCCTGGTATGAGCACCCCAAGGCGGGCTGTTGCAGGGGCTCAGGGAGCAAACAACGCCCCACCAAAGGGAGCGTCTGGTTTTTCTCCAGGCTGGGGACGGTCTTTCTGGAGGCGCTTGGCCAAGAAGCGTATTTTCCCATCTCAACAACAGGGCTTCCTGGGGGAAAGTAAATAGCTCTTCCCACCAGGAACAGAAGCAAAACAAAATGTAGTCACGCAGTCAAGCAGATGATGAGAGAGCAACCGAAGATGTCCTCTCCTGCAGGTGACACGCGTGTGTCCCTGGGGAGGGGAGAGCAAAGGAGAAGGAGGGTCTGCAAGGGAAAGGGGGGCAATGACCAGACATCCAGAGGGGTCTAAATTCTAGGCAGCACGTGAGAAACAAAATGAGCATGAAATATATGTGTTGGGTAAAGAAGAAGGAGTGACTACAAAACTCTTGCCAATGGGCTTCCCTGGTGGTCCAGGGGCTAGGGATTCGCCTGCCCATGCAGGGGACACGGGTTCAGTCCCTGGTCGGAGAACTAAGATCCCATGTGGGAGCCTGTGTGTTGCAACTACTGAAGCCTCCGCCCTAGAGCTGGTGCTCCACAACAAGAGGAGCCCCCGCAAGGGGAAGCCTGGGCAATGCAACCAGGCGTAGCTCCCGCTGTCTGCAACGACGAAAAAGCCCATGTGCAGCAGTGAAGACCCAGCAGGGCAAAAAAGCCAAAAACCAAAACCCAGCTCTTGCCAAGTCCCGAGTGAGACTTGGTTACTGCAGTCTCATTGTGGGTTAATGGTATAACTTGGCTATGGTGTCAAATGGGTCTGGTTAAACACTGCTCAGTCTGGTAAACACCTTGCATCGACCGGGTTATTAAATGAATCGTCTTGTTTACATTTTCAATTCAAGAGCCTTGGCCCACTTCAGAAATACTTTTGTTTATAGCAGGTTCATCAGCCATCTGGTGGTTACCCTTGCGCCAGGCAGTGATTGACATTCGTGATGATCTAGTGATGAGAAGGATGACTATAATTGTGGTGGCTGAGAGTTACGTAGCCCTGCCTTTGGACCAGATGCTCTGTACATGTCGCATCATCCTATCCCACCCTCAGAGCTACCCAGAGAGGTGAGAAGCATGGTCTTCCCTTTCACAGATGGAAGTACGAGAGCTCAGAAAAACTCGCTCCAGTCCGTGGCACAGACTGACCTAAGTCCACCAGTGAAAAATCTTGAGTCCATCAGCATTATGGGATACCATCTCCTGCTGGTGGAACTAATGGGGCTTAGCTTTATTCTTGCCTATGAGACTGTGGGGAAGGGAGGTTTCACGTGCCACCTGTATGTTCCTATTGTGCGTGTGTGCATGCAGAGTCGCTTCAGTCGTGTCAGACTCCTTGCGACCCTATGAGCTGTAGCCCGCCAGGCTCCTCTGTCCATGGGATCCTCCAGCAAGAACACTGGAGTGGGTTGCCGTGCCCTCCTCCAGGGGATCTTCCCGACGCAGGGTTCAAACCAGAGCCTCTTGCATCTCCTGCATTGGCAGGTGGGTTCTTTACCACTAGCACCACCTGGGAAGCCCTGTATGTTCCCATAACTATGTCTAATTCAGCCTTTGTTTTCCAAACGCTTTCCCTGTTACAACGACATATTCAATATTACATGTTTTTTTAACCATAAAATCAACACCTATAATTAAGTTCATTTACACAATTTGCTGTCATCTCAGGTTACCTGTGGAAAAGAACTTCCATAAACACAAAAGAACAAGTAAACGGCAATGAGAAGAGAAACTTTATATTAATATCTCACTCTCCAATCATTGCCTACTTCTTTTTCACTCCCTTAAAAGCTATTTTTTTTTTAAACAGGAGGGGAAGGGGACAACAGAGGATGAGATGAATGGCTGGCATCACCGACTCGATGGACATGACTTTGAGCAAGCTCCAGGAGTTGATGGTGGATAGGGAGGCCTGGCGTGCTGCTGTCCATGGGGTCGCAGAGTCAGACACAACTGAATGACTGAACTGAAATGATCCAGACCACAGTATTTAAATTATCTGGTGCAGCATGTGAGTGACAAAAACACATTTTGGAGAGAACAGAACAATAGGTTTTCTCTTCTCTGTCTAATGTTACCTTTGGGTTTTAGTTTCCAAAAGAAAACTCTATGATTAATAATGAAATAGGAAAGATAAAGTCCTCTTTCTGGATTAGGATACTGTCTGAAATATTTGGAAATCTGTGTTTTAAGAGATGCCAAAACAGGTTCTCTCTGTGGGCTGCAAGATCCTTTGATTCTTTTGATCACAATGAAATGAAAAGTCTTGGAGACCAAGAGGGAGAAGCTGGCTCTAGTTTCCTCTGGCAGACGCAAAGCCCAAACAATGTTTGCATATTGCCCATGGGCTTTCGATAGGATTCTTTTTGAAGGTGTAAAACATCAATGCTTGAACAACTCTGGCTTGAGGAGTAGAAACTACACATTTGTGAGTTGGGGTGACAGAGAGGCTTCAGGAAACTACAGAAGTACCCTATGTGTGACATTTCTGGGATATTCTTCCAGCAAATGGATAAAATGTCAAGTCCTAGTTCTCAAGCTCATTGGGAAATTTAGTCTCTGCCAGTGGCATTAGACCTCATCCAGAAGAAGTACCATCAGAACTTCATTTGTAAAATAAAGAAATAGTCAATCCCTAAATAGATTAAGGAGACTCATGTCAAAATGCAATTTAGTAGGATTCCTAAACACAGAAACTTTAATAAAAAGAGCATGTGTGCATACCATTTTTCTCCCTCTGAGAATATATTTACTGAGAAAGCTCTTGAAACTCTGGGACAATAATCACAATTTATTGATACCTTTGGATATATATAAGAAGAAAAAAATCTTGACATGGCAAGAACCAGGAGATTCACATTCTGATGGAAATGTCCTGAGGTTCTCCCACAAATTTCAGTTAACACTAAAGCTCTGTGCATTCCTTTCTCAATTAAAAAGAAATGGGCCACTTAAAATAAAAATTACAATGAGGTATCACTTCACATCAGTCAGAATGGCCATCATAAAAAAAAACTACCAACAGTAAATGCTGTGGAGGGTGTGCAGAAAAGGGAACCCTCCTACACTGTTGGTGGGAATCTAAATTGGTGCAGCCACTGTGGAGAACAGTATGGAGGTTTCAAGAAAAGCTAAAAATAGAACTATCACATGATCCAGCAATCCCACTCTTGGGTGTATATTCAGAGAAAAACATAGTCTGAAAGGACACAAGGACCCCAGTGTTCACTGCAGTGCTGTTTACAATCGCCAAGACAAGGAAGAAACATAAATGCCCGTCAGCAGAGGAACGGATAAAGAAGATGTGGTACATGTATATAACGGAATACTATTTGGCCATTGAAAAGAATGAAATAATGCCATTTACAGCAACATGGATAGACCTGGAGATGATGCTTATTCTAAGTGAAGTAAATCAGACAAAGATAAACATCAGATGATATCACTTATATGCAGAATCTTTAAAAATGATTCAAATGAACTTATTTACAAAACAGAAACAGACGCACAGACTTAGAGAACAAACTCATGGTTACCAGTGGTGAAGAGTGGGGAAAGGGAGAAATTAGGAGTTTGAGACTGACCTGTATACATTGCTATATTTAAAATAAAATGCCTTTCCATGAAAAATGAATGGGCTATTTAAGCATATTTGACCTTTCTTCCATAAAATAATAAAGCAGAATAAAAGAAGTGTCCTGGGGTGTGATGGTGCTTAGTTGGTAGAAGCCTACCCATGGAGGTATCTTTTGAGCAGAAAAATGACTTTTAAAGCTTGTGGGGGGAACAGTGTTCCAGGCAGAAGGAACAGCATGTGTCAAAACCCTGAGACACCCTCAGCTTCTTTGAGGAACAGTGAGAAGCTCAGTGTGGCTGAAGACCCATGGGCAGGGTGGAATGGTGGAGAAATGTTTAGGGAGGTCCTCAAAGAACATGGTGGGGGCTGGAATTTATTTAAGCATGATAAGTGCCTGGAGGATTGTAAGCAGAGAAGCAAGATGATCTGATTTACACATTAGAAAAATCACTCTGGCTGTTGTGATTGCAAGAAGGTCACCACCTGTTGTCAGCTCTCCTACAAATTCCTACAATATCTATCACAGAATGTCCATCCTTGAGGACTTCATGTCTTCCTGTTCAAATCTTTGAGGGCTGAATGAATAACTGAATGAATATGTCAATGAAAGGTTCTGGTTATCCATGTTCTGACTGCCCAAGGTGAAGAATCCTGTGCTATCCCACACTCATTCCAATGCTTTCTCATCGAATCTATTTGGACGTGTTATAAGCCAGTGGACATGTTGTCAACAGAAAGTCCACCCAAATATTTATGGAAGAGGAATTCTAGTTTTTACTTAGTTTCTAATGGGAGATCAGAAAAACATACATTTTTTTTTCTCATAGTTAGAATTTAAGAAATTAAATACCCTTCCTCCCAGAAAGCTCTTCTTTCCTCTTAACTCTCAAAGGCTTCCATGCCAAGCTTCAACAGAATGTAATCTGGGTATTAGATGACCTTCAAAGTCATTCTGATCTCTGGTTCTAGGAATCTATAATTTTACGTCCTCCAACTGCAGTGCTTTCCCAACCCTTCTTCCAGAGGAACAGTCAGGAACCAGCATCACCCTTGTCATTAGCACGAGGGTCTCCAGGACCCCAGGGGCAAAGTCTGATTCCTCAGCTGCCAGCACTAGCCAGCAGCCCCGCTGCTTTGCCAGATGATCTGAGTTTCATCAGGAAGGCCGCTCTGGAGCTTTCATACGTACCTAAACCAAGTTTAAAATGCTGATTGGCTGCTCATCATGCTGGCAGTCAATGTTGGCTAACAACGAGAATGTGCTTCAAGTGTACGGTGTGTTTCTTTGAAGTTATGGAATTATGGTCTTGTTAACACCCTGAATAGCCTTCCGTTGAAGGTCATGGCACTGGCCCAAGCGTTCTCCCAGGGTCCCTCAATCAACTGGCCAATCTACTTTGACTCACGCAAGCTACCCCTCTGCACACACAAGACCACCAGTCCCTCCAGAAGAGGCGGAGGAACCTGCCCTGACCTCCAAGACAGCCACCAGCCTGGCAGAGCCTCCCTCAGCTTCACCCCGTGTGGACGACAAGGGGGACGCAGTCTCTCCAGCACATGGCACGGGTGGGTAAACATTTTCCATAACAACCCACACACGTTCCCACTTCCCCAGAGGAAAACATGGCCTCCTGGTATGATTAATGCTTTATTTTTGTGCAGTCCCATGCGGCTTTCAAAGCGCTTCCCGCACATTATCTTCTTGGATTGAGTAAAGGGGATGTGGTCCATGTGAGTAAAGGGGATGTGGTCCATGTCTCCATGTTGCAGGTGAGGAGGCTGACGACTCAGCTCTGACTAATCAGTGATGGAAGGAGGGTGAGCAGCCGTGTTCTCTGACTCCCAGACTGGTGGCATTCCTAGTCCAGCTCTGACACCTCACCGGGCTCCGACTTTATTCTGTGATTCTGAACGGCAACCATGTCTATAGAGGGTGGTGCCTGCCATGCAGTCTAGAACCCCACCCTCCAAAACCAGGCTTCCAGCCACGTGTTCACGGCCGTGCACAATTTCAAAATGAAACAGGAGGAGGATTAACACAGAGTCGTCACTTCTGGTTCTGCCAGCTACCACTGTTTTATCCTAATAGAAGTGACGTGTCCACCATACAAATAGGGTGGGAAACATTTGCGATTAAGAGTTAAGTCTTCTCTAGGACACAACTGTGAAAGCATTTTACATCACTCTTTTAAATTATATTTTTGAATTTACATGCAGAAAAATTAAAATAACTTTTCTGCATGCTTTGTACATTTTTATTCATTGACACAAGTTTGTCAATCTTGGTACATCTGATTGTGTAATATATATACACACACACACATATACATATTTATTCAACAATGTAAGAAAAACACAGTCATTCCAATTAACCTCACTTTTATCCACATTGTTATCAAACCTCCAGTTTTATTTCTGTTTGGCAAATATGGAAGCAACACTCACTTTTTCACCTGGCTTGGAATTCTGGGCAAACAGAAAAGTGGAGGATTAATTGCTTTCATGCCCCTAAGCTGTCTCTCTCTGGAGTGCCAGGGAGGTGGTGGGTAGTTCAGCTGCAAGTTCTGGACCAGAGCATCACACTGCAGACCTGACAGTGAGTATCACTGGCTTGTTTTCCACACTATATCTGCAAGTCTCCATTTATTAAAAAAAAAAAAAAAATCACCCAAATGGTACCCACCAACCTATATGGACATCTACTTATCTGCAATAAAAGTCAGGGAAGCACCCTGGAGAGAAGACATTCTCCTACAGTGCATGGAAAATACCCATGAAACACCATTAAAGAGAAGGATTCCTGTCCTTTCTGCTTATGGTAGGTACCTGAGGGTATTTCCAGCTATTTCTAGTCAAGTCATGGAACATCAACAAAACAGTTGATATAAACGACTTTGAATACATTCGATATTATAGTTAAGCACACGCTATTGGAGAAACAGTCAGAAGGGCCAATGAAGAGGCCTTAGTCCATGCTGACACTCAGGTCAAACCTGTTGACTCTTCAGGGAGAGAGAAAATATGGAAGGAGCAGATAAGAAAGGGGCAGATTTGAGCTCAGTTTTATATGTTCTGAGTTTGAAGTACTCATGGGACTTGCAGGTTGTGATGTCAGGTATGTATTTATAAATCCACTTACTTATCTAAAAATATTTATTTACAGACATCATCTGAATGTCAAACTCTGTGGGATGTGTTATGGGTAAGAAAGAACATGGCATTGCTTCCGCAGTGAACCTGGACCTTCACAGCAATAATTTCTGAGGTAACTGATGGAGCACTTTTATTCTCTGAGAAAGCTTGTTTTAAAATATATGATTCATTTGGAAATTTTAAAGCGCATCCTTCATTCTTTCTTATGAGAAAACAGAAATAGAAGCCAAGTGCTATAATTTGCATAATCCCATATTTTACTTTTCTTGTGTTCATCTGGCTACATTAGTCAAGAGCTTACATTTTATTTTCATCCGTTTAATTTCATCTTAAGAGTTTTCATTCATCTGTTAGTTTGTTTGCTCTTGGCCCGTGACAGCATGACAAAATATATTGACCAAATGTGAGTAATTAACCTGCTGAATTGGAGACAGTTTCTGCACTGACTCAGAGAAATCTCTATTAACCTTGGGAGATGGTAAACCTCACAGCCACATTTCTGACATGTTGCTCCATCAATCCAAAGTCTAACTCAACATACCTTCTCCTGTAAAATGCAGAGTATGCTCGCTCTAAAAAATTCAAGTGGGTTAAATGCCTTTCTCTCTAATCACAGAGTATACTTAGTTCAAAACCTTCCCATCAGCAGATCTTTTGGTTTGTTATTTATTGTTACTTGTTATGGACAGAGGAGCCTGGCGGGCTATGCCCATAGGGTCACAAAGCTTTGGATATTACTGAAGTGACTGATCACACACGCGCGCGCACACAGACACACCATCTACACTAGGCCAGGAGATGAGACGGGGTCTCCTGAAGCCTGTCTAGCTCTCTAATGCAGTGTACAACCCACAAACAAGGGATTCAAAACAGCAAAGTGGAGAAGGGTAAGTGCCACTCCCCAAGTCAAGCGGCTGCATTTAGAAAATGCACTTACAGCCGGCAGATCTCGTCCAGACCTCACGTCTGAAATCAGGTGGGTAAGCAGTCCTTAAGGAGGGCATCCCACGCAGGACACAGAAAACACATCCAATCTAGAGAATGATGAGAGGAGGATTCTTGTTCTTTCTGCTGGGAAATCCCAGGGTGTTTCCAAGGATATCAAGGCAAGTCATGGGACATCAACACTGGAGCCAATATGAACTGCTCTGAATCCATCTTGGATTGTACTGGTGCATATTCTCTCTAATCAGTAGTTGGGAGGAACCATGGGGAGGACTTGGTCTAGGTTGACTGGACGGGTGTCAGGCTGGGCGACTCTTCACTGGGAAGGTTGAGAAGGATGTTGTCCCAGGACCGAAGCAGGGATGGGGACATTCTCAATGAGAAGGTGACCGGGACCTCGCAGGCCTGTGACCCCACAAAAGGAAGACCAGCCTGAGAGACACAAGCCAGGAAGGAGAGAGAGGCACTGCTTCCGGCGTCTCCCCCATCACCAGGGGGCTGGGACCCCTGGGTTCTCCACTGCTGAGTTACATCCCACCCGGCAAATACTCACGAGGAGGTTGGTGCATCCATGCCACCTCATGGGGCAGCCCCATTTCCTAAACGTGCCCCTCAAAACCACCCCCGGAAGCTGAGAAAACCTTAATAGAAGGGCATTTTCATTGCACTGTGGCTCAACTCCAGGACAAAGTTTTTCTCCCCATCTACAAATTCCACCAATACCCCCTTCCACTTAGGTGGTCTTTCATCTCACACAGGGCACAACTGAAGACACAGCACTGTAGGTACTGCTTGAAATGAAAGCCTTGGCCTAAGAGAAATAAAAGAAGGGATAAGCTCAGTTTTAGACACTTCATGGTCTGTTTTTTGTTTTGTTTTGTTTTTAAGTTATGATTTCTAGGAAGAAATGAAGGCAACCTATGGACACTAATTGTTTTTTTTCTTTTGACTTGATATTTGTACAAAAAGATGGCTCAGCACTACAACAGACCTTTGTCTGGACAGTTCAGGAGTGGTCGCTAAGGTCTATTTCACACGGAAACATTGACAGATGCTGAGGCTAGAAGTGCACTCCCAAGTGCTGTGAGCCTGGGTGAGCGGAACTGTTGAGCAGCGAGTTACGCTGGCCCGCTTCCCATGCAGCACCGTCGCCTCACTGCATCCCACGGGCGGCCTGCTGCGCTCCCAACACTGAACTCTTCATGGAGATGTTGCTTCCCACTCCCCTGATGAAACAGTTACTAGGATAATCTCTATTCTAAGCTTTGAGAAACTGAGACACAGAGGTCAAATAACTTGCCCAAGGAAGCAGAGTTAGCTAGTAGGACGGGGAATCCATACCTGGACTCATGACCTCCTTCTATAGCAAAGAAACTAAGAACATAAATGAAAAGACTAAGAACAGGGCACCATATGCTCCAGCAATCCCATTCCTGGCGGGTATATCTGGAGAAAACTATGGTCCAAAAGGCTACATCACCCCAATGTTCGCTACAGCACTATTTACAAAAGCCAAGACATGGAAGCAGCCTAAGTGTCCATGATGAATTGGGCAAAGAAGATGTGGTTCAGGTATAGCATGGAGTATTACTCACCCGTAAAAAAGAATGAAATAATACCATGTGCAGGAACATGGATGGACCTGGAGATGATCCCACTAAGTGAACTGTCAGACAGAGAAAGACAAATATCATACGATATGATGCTTGTATCACACGATATAAGCATATGGCATGTTTATATGTGAATCCAAAAAAAAAAAAAAAAAGAAATATGAATGACCTTATTTACCAAACAGAAACAGACTCACAGCCCTAGAAAATAAACTTATGGTTACCAAAGGGGAAACATGGAGGAGAGGGATAAATTGGAAGTTTGGGATTGACATGTACACACTACTGTAGATAACCAACAAGGACCTACTGTATAACAGAGAACTCTGCTCAATATTCTATAATAACCTAAGTGGGAAAAGGATTTGAAAATTATAATTTTCAAAAGAATTTGAAAATTCAGTTATACATGTTTATGTATAACTGAACCATTCTGTGGCATGCCTGAAGCTAACACAGCATTGTCAATCAACTATTGTCCAACATAAAATAAGAAATTCAAAAACCACTCAAAAAATAAAAGAAATAAATGGCTTCTGCCTTCAACTTGTTCATAAAGTCTTTGATGCAGTAATAATTCCTGATATTTCATAGCATATGTGATACTCCATGACCCTAATGACCTAGGGATAGCCTCAACTCCATTTCATAGGTTAAAAAGTTGAGAAACAAAAAACAATTGGCCCAAGGATCTAGTGGCAGAGTGAAGAAGAATTCACACCTTCAGAATAATCACTCAAAGGACACTGCCTTCTATGGCCCACCATCTCCTTCTGGCAAATAGGAAGGAGGGGATGGGCATCAAAACTAAGCCCTGTTAGTTATTTTGGGAAACACACGCCTGCGTCTCCACATTCTAGGAGACTGCTTCCCTGTGTCTCATCACTGAAAGGGAAAGTGATGGAATGTCTTCTCCTCAGAGTTGAGCATCCTAATAGGAAGTGTCCATCCTTTGCTAAACCACCCTCACGGCTCCTGTGATGAAAATAGTGAACAGCACACAGGATAAAAGTTAAGTGGGATGGAGAGAAATGATCAGAAGGAGGTACTAAACTGTTAGCAAACTCCATCAGGCACAGGGAGGGATGAGAAGAGTAAGTCAAGTCACTTACAAAGAGAAAGCTAATCAGGGTGTGTAGAGGGGAAAGGGAATTTTATTACGCTTAAAGAACGGGCTTAGAGTTGGAATTTCCTGGCATGGAAGAGAAGGCTTTGATCTTTCACCTGGGAGCCAGTTTCCACCCCAAAGTAACAGACTGAACTAAAACAAGCTAAAATAATTGGCTGGGAAGGGGTATTTTTGAACATATCCTGCTTATGGAAAAGCCAAGAAATCATCTTTCATCAGCAACCATATGACTTTAAGTAAGATTCAACTCTGGGGCAAGAAAAGTAATGAAGTGTGAAATCGTTTTTTCTTTAGAATGGTGAATATTTTAAATATTTTCCAAGTCACTGGTTTGTTCTCTTCCAATAGGACAGATTTTACGAAGAGACTAAATTTTAAAGAAAAAGTTTCAAGCAAGTAGAAAAGATTGGGGTTCAGCTATAAGACTCTTGGGGTCGCCATGGGGTAAAAAGGTAAAATTCACCATCTCCATACTTTACAAATACTAGCATGTTGACATAATATTTTTGCTTTGATAATCAAGTCTTTCATTTTCTGGATTTAGCTAAGTCAGTTAAAAGTTAATCCAGAACTGGAAGAAGGACCACTCAGTGATGTGATTTGCTCACTTTTTATGAAAGGAGATGAATTGTAAAACCAAAAGCAAAAGAGGTGTTCTGGACACCTGTGACCGACATGGGCTGAAGCATGATGTGGTAGAAAAAGCAAGGCTTCTGCCAGTCATTCATCTCATCACATTTTTGTTTTCACCTCCATAAGCGCAAGAGCCCTCTGAACATCAGCACATCTGTGGACTTTCCATTAAAGAGCTGAACTTATTTAATATTCATTGACTGAAACAAGTAACTAATGGCAGCAAGCTACTCTAAATTCAGTAGGGCTTTTGAATGCATTTGCATGTATTAATCTTAATGAAGAGCATATTTGTATGTTTACCCAGAGGTGAAATGTGTGTGTGTGTGACATAGTAAGTTGTTCAGTCTACAGACAACGTTTGATAAACATGTAGATTTGAAGACCCTTGTAAGTAATCCATGGCTCCCTGGGGTTCTTCAGCCGCCAGATGGGAACTACTGAACCCTTTCTCTTCTGCTAAAGACTCCATGGTCTAAAAATAGACACTGGAAGGCATTTCAGCGTGTTATCCTGCAAAAGTTTGCAGCCTATATGCATTGACAAAGAACCAGAGTATCACACACTGAAATGAACAGTATTCACTGCCAACTAGAACGCTTAGGGAGGTTTATTTGCTTTTCTGTATTTTCCAAATTCTCGGCAAAAATTATTCATCCCTGTTGTAGTAAAAACAAACAAACAAACAAACAAACAAAAAACCCAACAAATGGTCTCCATGCCACTTCATCAGGAAGGCCCCAGCATTCATCTGTGAACTTACAACAGAAATAGAGACACGGATGTAGAAAACAAAGTTAGGGTTAACCAAGGGAAGAGTGGGGGAAGGAAAACCGGGAGATTGGGATTGATGTGTACACATGGCTGTGTGCGAAACAGATGACAATAAGGACCTCCTGGGCAGCACAGGGAACTCTAGTGAGTACTCTCCAATGACGTATAAGGGAAAAGGATCTAAAAAGGCATAGAGACTAATACATGCATATGTATAACTGGTGGCTCAGATGGGAAAGAATGCGGGAGACCTGGGTTCCATGCCTGGGTTGGGAAGATCCCCTGGAGAAGGGAAAGGCTGCCCACTCCAGAATTCTGGCCTGGAGAATTCCGTGGACTGTGTAGTCCATGGGGTCGCAAAGAGTCGGACACGACTGAGTGACTTTCACTTCGCGTATGACTGATTCACTTTGCTGTACACCTGAAACTAACAGGACATTGTAAGTCAACTATACTCCAATACATTTTTGTTAAAAAAAAAAAAAAAAGACTTCAGATTCTTGGAAAATGTCCCTAATATTTGCTCCCAGTCTGTCCTGGAGGCCCATTCCCACAAAGTGTCATCGGAAATTACGGAAAACTAAATATTCATTCTCCCATGACAACATATTCCACAAAAACAGTTTGGGGCAAGAACAACTACCTTGTCACTTTCTCTCCACCACAATGATACCTCTTTTCAGCTGAAATTCCTATCTTTGATGAAAATGTTACAGTTGTATTTAAAAAATACCTCTGGAGAAACCTATATGCAGGTCAGGAAGCAACAGTTAGAAATGGACATGGAACAACAGACTGGTTCCAAATAGGAAAAGGAGTACGTCAAGGCTGTATATTGTCCCCCTGCTTATTTAACTTATATGCAGAGTACATCATGAGAAACACGGGCTGGAAGAAGCACAAGCTGGAATCAAGATTGCCGAGAGAAATATCAATAACCTCAGATAAGCAGATGACACCACCCTCATGGCCGAAAATGAAGAGGAACTAAAAAGCCTCTTGATGAAAGTGAAAGAGGAGAGTGAAAAAGCTGGCTTAAAGCTGACACCACCCTCATCTCAGAAAGTGAAGAGGAACTAAAAAGCCTCTTGATGAAACTGAAAGAGGAGAGTGAAAAAGTTGGCTTAAAGCTGACACCACCCTCATGGCAGAAAGTGAAGAGGAACTAAAAAGCCTCTTGATGAAACTGAAACAGGAGAGTGAAAAAGTTGGCTTAAAGCTTAACATTCAGAAAACTAAGATCATGGCATCTGGTCCCATAACTTCATGGGAAATAGACGGGGAGACAGTGGAAACAGTGTCATATTTTATTTTGGGGGGCTCCAAAATCAATGTAGATGGTGATTGCAGCCATGAAATTAAAAGATGCTTACTCCTTGGAAGGAAAGTTATGACCAACCTAGACAGCATATTAAAAAGCAGAGACATTACTTTGCCAACAAAGGTCCATCTAGTCAAGGCTATGGTTTTTCCAGTGGCCATGTATGGATGTGAGAGTTGGACTGTGAAGAAAGCTGAGTGCCAAAAAATTGATGCTTTTGAACTGTGGTGTTGGAGAAGACTCTTGAGAGTCCCTTGGACTGCAAGGAGATCCAACCAGTCCATCCTAAAGGAGATCAGTCCTGGGTGTTCATTGGAAGGACTGATGCTGAAGCTGAAACTCCAATACTTTGGCCACCTCAGGCGAAGAAGAGCTGACATTGGAAAAGACCCTGATGTTGGGAGGGATTGGGGGCAGGAGGAGAAGGGGACGACAGAGGATGAGATGGCTGGATGGCATCACCGACTCGATGGGCAGGAGTTTGAATAAACTCCAGGAGTTGGTGATGGACAGGGAGGCCTGGCGAGCTGCAATACATGGGGCTGCAAAGAGTCGGACACGACTGAGCGACTGAACTGAACTGAACTGCTCTACAATGTTGTGTTGGCTTCTGCTGCACAACAGGTGAGTCAGCCATAAGTGTACTCAGATCCTCTCTCTCTTTAGCCCCCCGATGCCCCTGCCGCCCCTCTAGGCCGTCACAGAGCCCTGCGCTGAGCTCCTGGGCCATACAGCAGGTCCCCACTAGCTGTTTTACACACAGCAGTATATACATGTCAGCGCTACTCTCTCAGTCCATCTCCCTTCCAGTTCCCCCCACTCCGCGCCCACAAGTCTGTTTTCTGCGTCTGTGTCTTTATTCCTGCTCTGCAAATAGGTTCATCTGTATTATTTTTCTAGAGTCCACATATATGCGCTAATAGATGATACTTTTCTCTTTCTGACTTACTTCACTCTGTATAATTTTCACCCGATGATATAGCTCATCGTAATCCTCAAGCCTGTCAAGGTCAGGAAAAGCAAGGAAGGACTGAGGTATTGCCCCAGATCAGAGAAGAGGAGGCAGGATGGTGAAAGGTAAGCTGGATCCCAGATTAGACTCTGAAAAAAAAGCACAGGAAAACAGGCAGCCCCCAAATAAAGTCTGGAATGTGGTTGACAGCGATGCACCAATGTTTCTAATGGTGACAAACAAGCTGACGTCAGATGTGAGCAAGAGGGGAAACTGGGTGATGCTATTCAGAAACTCTCTGTTCTACCTCTATAGCTTTGTGTATGTCGAAAAAAAATTAAAATTTTTAGACTAAAATATTTCATTTTGTATTGCTAAGTAGTCAGAAGGATCGGTTGGAATAATCGGTGTAAAAGCTTGCAGAAGGAATCCAGTAAGTGTTCATGTACTTCCTCTCAAGTAAACCCTTAAAATCCCACCATCACTTTTGTTATAAGCCCTTTTTTTTTTTGTTGTTGTTTTTTTTTTTTAAACTGGGTCTGTTTTAGTAAAAGAGCATATGCTCCCAAGACAGTCTTGTGCTCCCTCAAACCAAAATTTTGTGTTAAAATAAGTTAGTTTGAGGTGTTATTTCCAAAAAGGAAATAGTTATCTTTCTAATGTGCCATTCAAGTATACGGTTTAGTATGACTAAATGGGGCTTCCCAGGGGGCTCCGTTTTAAAGAATCCACCTATCACTGCAGGAGACCAGGGTCGGGAAGATCCCTGGGTCGGGAAGATCCCCTGGAGAAGGAAATGGCAACCCACTCCAGGATCCTTGCCTGAGAAATCGCATGGACAGAGGAGCCCGGTGGGCTACAGTCTACGGGGTCACAAAGAGTCAGACACGACTGAGCACACATGCACGCACACATGCATGACCAGATGGGATTAATAGCCCATTATCTGTCCAGCAGTACATGAGATTACACACACATGCATACCAACTTGAATATTTTTCTTAGCTCCACTCCTGGTTTGTGGTAAGACTCAGAACCAGTTAACTTCCTCCCAGCCCAGAGGAAAATCACCCAACAACCTCCCTGAGACAAAGCCTGTCGGTCCTCACCGCCCCCTCCCCCTAATCCCATGGAAGGAACTTCATTTGTTTCCCTCAGTGGGACAATATTGGGTGAGTTGTAAAGTAAGTGAATCTAAATGATGCAAGATGAACAACTTATTTCATTACTGAGTTGAACTTATCAGATGTTCTTTGATGTGCACTTCTTTTTACATTGCTTTGATGTTTTTTATTGTGGTAAAAGTCACGTCATATAAAACATACTCTTTCCATCATCCTGAGCTCTACGGTTTGGGGCACTAAGGACGCTCACATGGTTTTGTATCTCTCACTCTCCCATCTCGCGAATTTGTCATCTTCCTCAACGGAAACTCGGTCCCCATTCAATGCTAACTCCCCACTCCACTCCCCAACCCCCGACCCTTGGCCCCAGCATCTACCAAAGTCCTTTCTGACCCGATGAATTTGACTATTCCAGGTTTCTCGTACGTGTGCTGCATGCTAAGCCACTTCAGTCGTGCCCAGCTCTTTATGACCCAGTAGACTGTAGCCTGCCAGGCTCCTGAGTTCATGGGATTCTCCAGGCAAGCATGCTGGAGTGGGTCGCCATTTCCTTCTCCAAGTGATCTCCTATGGGTGGGATCAAAAGGTATTCTTTGACACATACTTCTGTCTCGGCTGAGTAACTTATCCTCTTGTCATAAACTTTCGTGAATGAAGATGGCTGTATGATTTCCTGCCCTTTCCTTCTCCATCATGCCTGAGGTATGTGTCGTCAGCTTTTCCTCACACACTTCTTGAAAGCTTCTCTCTGTAGACTTTCAAACATCCACACCTACAACTAGAGGCAGGAGTCACATCGTAAGAAGTGCATCCCACTGGGCGCGTCCTCGGGACAGAGCTCCCCTTTCTCTGTGGGGCTCCGTCCAGTTGTGGCCGCATTCCAGGGACGACAGAATGGTTTTTACACAGAGGAGGTCCTCAGCAGGTCTCTGCCAACTTGATTTAAATCACTGAACACCATGTACAGTGAAAGGGCCGTTTCATGATTTTTGAATGATTTATTAACTTCGCAAGCCTTCCAGCCTGATGCCAGGTTTCATTATGACACTAAACTTTTAGCTCTTTCATATGTATTTCAAAGCACCCAGTTAGACAGGCTTTCTAGTACACAAGCTCCTCTTGTGAACATTACGTGCCTCTGGGAGTTGTGTGAGCTCCTTCAATAAACCAAGGAAGGAAACTCGTAGCAAAATAAAAACATACCTTAAGGTTTAGACTACAATTCCCACAGCTGCCAAAAAATTCTCTGTATTTCCAAAGAATGTCTGGCAAATCAACATTTTTTTTCCCCTCTAGTTTCTTTCTTGCTCATCTAGCCATTTTGCTATCTGGTTATTTATCTCTTTCACTGTACATATTTTTATGATTTACTGCCTCAGCTCTCTTTTCTAAACTATTGGGACTGACTTCCACTCTTGACTAATAACAACTTTATGAAATTTTGGTCGATAATAATAACAGAATGCCCAAAGGGTCAGCTGGGAAGAGAAGCATGTCAATAAGACAGAGCAATGGTTCTTCCAGGAAATACTTTGAGCAGAGCTGAATGAGGAAGAGAAGAAGACAGCTAAAGATGTTAAGAAGAAATAGTTTAGTATGATTTTCAATCACAGCAAAGAGAAGTTTGGTTTGAAGTTGTATCCTCAGCTGAGTCAGTCCTGCAAACTACGACCTGCCTTGGATTAGAAATGGGGCCAGCAGTGGGGCTCAGGTTTTCTTGGACACTCAGAGCCATGCCTTTATCGTAGGATGACCCCTGGGCTTTTGCTTAAATCAGTAAATGCTTTTGCTTAAATCAGTGCTCCTCAAGGTGTAAGCCACAGACCAGCAGCCTCCGCCGGTTAGTCTTTACACGGTCAGTCTTTCTGAACCACAGTCAGGGCTAGGGTTAGGACAGCGACAACAGCACCTCGTGGGAACTTGTTCGAAATGCAGCCTTGGGTCCCACCCTGACCTGCTGAATCAGGAACTTGTTAGAAATGCAGCCTTGGGTCCCACCCTGACCTGCTGAATCAGAAACTTGTTAGAAATGCAGCCTTGGGTCCCACCCTGACCTGCTGAATCAGAAACT